>JAQFYG010000372.1:0-32880 GCA_034694325.1 Entomobrya corticalis | reverse complement strand
TATTATAATATCGACCGATATAAATTTTCATGCAAAGTCTGTTCAAAGAAATGCCATCGGCTTTCAGATATGAACCGGCATATGAAAGTAAAACATAAACAAGGGGAAAATAGAGTCTCTCATGGTAAACAACAGTTGTATCAGTGCAAAAATTGTGACAAGGCATTTCATTCTACAACGGATCTTATTTTTCACCGTAGAAAATGGCAGTTAGTGCACATAAAATTTCCAAGTTTTATTATGTTTAATGTCCAATGATCATACATTATAATGAGTAACGCCTTGAGAAGACCGCATGCATTTTTAAAGTTTCAATACTCTTTTTCTTGTTTTTATAGCAATGTCAGCTCCAGCTCTGGAACAACTGGAAATGGAACAAATCCATCGATAGAAGAGGATGAGAACCAAGCAACTCCTCCTTCCCATGGCGCTGATCCTAATTCCACTAGCAGCCCCAAATGTATTTGTGGTCTAAATTTTGCTACTGCGTTTAATTTGCGAGAACACATCCGTCTAAAAATAGGAGGAAAGATATTCAAGTGTCATGTGTGCCCTGAGGCTTTCCCCCGATATGATTATTTAAAGCATCACCTACAAACGGTGCACCAAGCTGTCAACATAGCACCGCTTGCGTGCAAACTCTGTGCAAAACAATTTTTCATCCAGGGTGAACTTAAAATGCACTATAAAAGATATCAGTGAGAAAACATTATTTTATTTATTCTGGTTGGGAAACATGAAAATTGACTAAAACGAAATGTGTAAAATAGTAATAAATATGGGGCAATTTGCAACTTTCTGCAGCTCAAAGGAATGATCCCCAACCATTAATTGACCAGACCATTGACAAATGAACGAGCGACGTACTTTAAAATGCTACTTGAATTAATTTTCAAAAACAATATTAACTAAAAAATTTATTTAGCTGTAATAAATATGTTTTGTTCATGCGTATCGATATATCGTTTGTATTATAAATTATAGTATTGTGCAGCAGTAGTCAAAGGTAAAAACTTTAAATCAAAAATGTTTTGTACTTAATTTATTTATTACATTACAAGTGTTTCATTCACAGGTTAGCCCAGCTTTAATATAACTATCTTTTAGTTTAGAAATGTACACATGTAAATTATATAAAATTGGGTTTTTACTCTGGAATATAAAAATAATAATATAAAATACACGCTTGCTGTAAACTATCTTTAAACTCGTATAGATTAACAAAATCTCATTTACACGGCTATCATCTAGCGAAACCCTTTGTTTTTGCAATATCAAGCACCATGCAATTTGTGCTGACGCTCAGGGATTAAAGGCTAAAAATACAGTCGTATCGTAGGATAAATTATAAGAATTGAAAATTGATATGTCCATGTTATTATATGTGATGTCCATGTAATTTCACTCCATTCATTATGAAGACAATTATTGTGATCTGCATAATTTGCATATTTAATTATGTCCCAACTAGGACTACGACTTAGACTGGTACATGGGCTATGGGCTACCGCTGGATGGTTTACTATTGCATGCATATATTCATGCGTAGCGTCTTTTTGAACTTTAAATGACAAATGCTTATACAACCCGCTAGGTTCGACTCGACTAGACAGGTCAATGCAACCAGCAAATATTACGTATTTTTAAGTACTACACAAAGTGACACAAAAACACATGTGACTACGTGGCATCTGTTCATGTGTTAGTTTAGTGACAGGAAAGAACAACAAAAAAGGCTTCATGTAAACAGTAAACATATTTACAGTGTCAGTAAGTCAGTAGCAGTGACAGTGTAGATCAGCAGGCACAAAATGCAAAAAAAAACTAGTAATTCCAATTTGGCCATTAGCTTCTAATTTTCCCGAATCATTCCTCATTTATTCCCCAATTCTGTCAGTAAAAAGTTCAATCAGAAGCAATTAACTCTTTAAATTAAATCCTCCTCAGATCAGTATATGTCTTTTAACTTAATTAACGTTATCGAACGTTTAAATGTCACTTGTATTATATTACAATCTCAATCACCGGCAATCTTGAGTAAGTAATTTTTAAAACTACTTTTCTTTCAGTAAATCCTAAATCTCTTGTCAAAATCTCTCTCTTATAGTTAGTCTTTAATTTGGGTGCATGCATTAATCGGCAAAATTAATGATTAATTATGCCAACCCTCAACCCTGGTTTTACATTACGACAACAATTATGACTATCAACTATAGGCAATGTATAATTTCAAAAAGTGTCAATTGTGAATTGAGTGGAGCATCGGGAACCGGAAATATAATTAAGTTTGTTACATTTTATATTACGAATTACGATTTGAAAACTTACGATTAGTACATTCGGCATTCTCACAGTTTGTAAATACTAGAAATGATGAAAGCATGTAAAAGCACACCGTTGCCTTGTAAAAGAAGTTGCATTTGATTTACTTGTTCATCATACATAGTCCATAATAAAAACCTATCAAACATGAGAATTGTACCGTACAAATTGTAGTAATTTGACAGACAGCCGCTAAGAAAATTATTTTGTTATCATCAATATAATTGACAATTGTCTTTCTATATATTTATAATTGACTTTCTCTACTGATATATTTTACATCATTTTGCAGGACATATTTCTTCCTTTTTTCATGCTTAATTAAAAACTTACACAATTATCTATGTACTGTTTGATTTAGATAGAGAATATTTAGCGCGCTGATTTTTTCGATTCAATACGAAATTCAGACATTCATTTCATAGTCGTCGTGCGTGCATTGAAAATTAAAAATAATATGAGCTATCATTCATTCATACATACTCTACATTAATCATATTATGAGCTTCTATCGGGAGATATGTCGATACTCGAGCTACTTCCCTACATCTGATTACGTTCCTTTACGTTCGGTGAAAACGTCCCTTTGTGCCCTTAAAGCCTGCTAGCCTAGCCACAGCCAGCTCAGCAGCAAATTTTCCTGCATCCTGTCTGACTATCCAAATCAATCCCAACAGGCAACAACCAACAAGTCACCAAAAAACATTCAACTTTCTCAACTTTGTCTCGACTCGACTCTCGAGTCGATTGTCTTCATTGAATTTTATCATCGCCTTGGCATTTTTCAACATTTCAATTTTAACCTAATATTTTTTTCTCTGGAATTCGTTGCTTAAAATATGTACATACTTGGTTTATTTTGAATTTCAGAATTTTGAGCATTTTTAAACGTTAGCAACCATTTCCTCTATCAACAATCTAAAGTTTGTTGGGCTCAGGGTCGTCAGGGTCTGCTGGACAGAAGCAAGCATTCATCGTAGTGAATAACTTTAAACTTGGTGGGTCAGTTTCGTTCCAGCAGTTCCTGTTGGCTCTTGCTAGTGGTAGTGTTGAACACTAGGATTTTCAGTTTTTTGACAGGTAATCTAAAATTTAACTTAAACATTATTATTAGTAATTAAGGTTGATAATAGTAAATAGTAATGTCATTTTTGGCATCTATTTGATTTACCGAACGTTATAAAGTAAATATAAGTGGAAGATGAATGCTAATTATGAATATATTATGTTCAGCTAATAACTTGACAAAGTAGTACTTTGTGTTCTAGGTACTTGATGATATACATCTGAACTATTAGACAATTAGATAATATTAAACTATTTTTTTCTCCCTCATAGTTTCAACCCGGTCAACATCAAAATTAAAAAACTTTGTTGGTGGTTCTCGTGTGTACTCAGTCCCGGTCCGCTCCCATAAAAGCATGTCAAACTGATCTTTAACAAAGTTAGAGCTTCCGGTGGTAAGTAAAGAGATGTAAACAACATTGTGTATAACTTATTAATAGTATATCGTCGTTTTGAAGCTTAATCAGTTGAATCCATTTTTTTATTGCAGTGTTAGTGTGTAGTACTAAAATGTAAAATGTAAAGAGTAGTATTTTTCAGTCATGGCGGGAAATGATAATATTGTGGATCGTTCAATCAGTCCTGGGAACGATACTTCTGCAAATGAAAATCAAGAAAGCTTGTCCATCATGGAATCGATTGAAGAAAAGGACGCGAAAATTCGTCGACTGGAACGAGACTTGGAAGTCATACTAGATGAAAACAACTTGTTGCACCTTGAACTACAGGATGTTCAGAAAACTACCGAAGAAAGCATTTCAAAACTCAATTACGAGCTATCGGCTGCTAAAAGGAAAAATTCCGAATTGGAAAGTTGCCTGACTGGCATAAAAACAATCACAAAAAAACTAAATAGGGAATTGGCCAAAAAGAAAGCCTATCGAGGTAGTGTGAAAGAAACTTTGATCAAATTATGCGAACTTGCACTTATTCCTGAGATTGATGATACAGTCAACGAGAACTGTACAAATTCTACTAACACAGTCAGCAATGAAAGTGGAAAGGATCAAGTTATTCAACCCCAAGAGACTCCAACTACTCCAACAGCTACCATTAATAATGCTGATATTATTTCTGTAAATCCCCAAAACAAGAATACACTAAATGTAAAACCAATGCCAAAGTTGTCCACCCAGCCTTCTTCTACCGTCATTGACTCGTCGAACACAAAACCATGTGAAACTGTTCCACTGAGGCGTTCTGGAAGGAATTCTGTCGTAACTGGCCAATTTGGAGTAGAAATTAAATCTCTAGGAGTTTCAAATTTGTCCATGAAGAAACAATTGAAATCATCCTCAAAAGCAATACCACTTATCTCCAGACCAATGCCACAACTTAAAGCAGCACCTATTAAAGTCAAAAGTGAAAGTACAACTCATGCTGTTGACACCTTCAATCAGAATGGATTTTATTGTGTTTGTGGCCGACAGTACACGACGAAGCAAAAGCTTAATCTTCATATTCGTCAGAATACATGGGAATGGAAATTTAACTGTAAAGTGTGTGGATTAAATTTCTTTGAAGCGTGCAGGTTCAAAAAGCACATGCGGAAAATACACGGTGAACAAATCATGGGATCACACGGTTGTTACCATTGCGGAGAAATGTTCTTAAACCGAAAAGAGCTTTTTTTTCATCAAAAGCTGACCCAGTAAGTTACTTACAAATTGCTATATGATAGTCAATTAGCTATTACTGTTAAAAGCTAAAGTGAGTATCAACTTTCATAATCTTATAGGCAATAAGTTTGTACTTTCTTGTTTTCTTTACAGTGATTGCGGGCCTCTAGTCAAGGAAAAGTCTAACACTGCAAAAGCCGTTCCTGCAAAAAAAGTGAGGGCATGGAACAAAATAAATCATTCAAGAAATCGTAAAACCGGAATAAGGGGTTCTAAACGCATGAAAAATCAAGCAACAGCACTTGCAGACCTCAATACAAATTCCATCAATCAAGACGTGTCTTCTGAAAATTATACTTTAAATACCCATCACAAGGTCGACGCTTCCAAGTCCAAGCAAGGCTACTATTGCATTTGCGGAACCAACTTCACTACAAAGACTGGGATGAATGTTCACATCAAATATTTTACTTACGAAGCGAAATTCGCCTGCAGTAAATGCGAAAGGAAATTCTTTTCGACTTGTCTCTTACGCACACACATGAAAGCCAAGCATAATATTATTTATGCCGGCCTTAATGGATGCAGAAGATGCGGACGCTGCTTCTCATCGAGATTGCAGCTTTATCAGCATTGTAAAAATGTCCAGTAAGTGTTAACTGTTATGCTTTTACCCTACCACTATCTACATTATACATTCATTTTGGGTTTGTTATGCTAACCTAATAATTCTTTATGCTATAGTAAATCTGGACCGTTGATGGTGAGTTTGAAGAGAGCGGGCGAAAAATCATTAATTTCTGATGATAATGAGTCATTGTCCCTGGAGCGCCAAGGTGGAGATATAAAGAATGAAACTGAAAATGATAATGACCGTGGTACTACTAGGAAACGAAAACTCAGAGAGAAAAGTGGAACCCAACAATCTAGAGTGTTAATGTCACAAGCAAAAAATAAACGAACGACTTCTCCATTGAAGATTTCCCAACGTAACAACAGTACTGCTCAGAAAGGTCACAGCTTGTTGGCGAAAGTTGAAACGGAAAAAGACGCAAACGAAGAAGAAGACACTACCTACGAAATCAATTTGGGAGAATTAGAAATGAGTGGTGCACAAAGTGTTTCTGTCAAACATCAGATTGAGAACATGCCCGATCCAAGCTCCTCAAAAAATACAAAACAACGGAAACGACCAAGCAAGTACAAAACTAAAACAAAGGTTGACAAATGCAAAAATATTCTAGTTGCAGCTTCTCATTCACAGCCGGACAAAATTTTCAAACGGAGAGGACCGGGCCGCCCACCAAAAAATTTAGAAAGCACTCATCATAAAGTTGCCGAGGAGGGGAAAACCAAATGCACTTGTGGAAAAAACTTCAATTCTCCATCTTCGTTACTTTCTCATGTCAAACTGAAAACCAGAGGTAGTGCTCATAAATGCCGACTTTGTTCTAAAGGATTCCCACGTGGTGATTATTTACGAAGGCACTTGTTGATCGTCCACGGTAAAGTGAAAGGAGGCCGCCTGGGGAAACAAAATAAGAAATCAGTGATCCATGGAGTTCTCAAATCTGATGAAGAGATTAAATGCTTGTGTGGTGTGCAGTTTCGGAGTCAAGTAACTTTGCACGAGCACTTGCGTTTGAAGATAGGAAAACGAGTGTTTCAATGTGAGTTGTGCCCAGAATCCTTTTCCAGATATGATTATTTCAAAGATCATCTCAAACGTGTCCATCAAATGACTTGTGAAGGTATGGCATGTAGAGACTGTGGAGCAAGAGGATTTCCAACCCATAAGGAGCTTAGGGAGCATCGAATGAACTTTCAGTAAGATTTTAAAGATTATAGAGTTCAATCAATATATTCATGAGTAATTTTGCAATACTAATTACTATTGTTTGTATATCTGAAGTGTATTTTATTGTTTTTTTTTCAGTGAAAAGAAAATCGAGAAGAAACAGGAGCAAGTCAACTCTACAGTTTGTTGAAAAGTCCTAATGCACATGCTCATTTTTAATGTTGTAGAGTTAGAATGAATGCAGATATGTATATATTTTTTGTATAGCCTGCTTCGTTTGTAGGTAGCTAGTATATTATTAGAAGAAATTGTATGTAAAAACTTGCATAGGTAACTAATTGAATTTTAAATCAAAAGACTGATCAGTCTCAGTACAAGTAATATGGCGAGTTTACCATATGTACTAATTAACTCTAATTAACTTGATTCTTGACATAATTTGTCAAATGATACAGATATTTTTTTAAACATTAGCTTACAAATTAGACTATATTAATATAGTAATGCATTGCACAGTCAACAATTTTGAAAATTAAATAATTGTTCCACGCACATTAGTATTAACGATAACTTACAATGTTTTATTTAATTTCTTATTGTTTTCTCCTTTGTTGTTGAAATGTACAGCTTATATACATAATAAATTACAACTAAAATAATTGTGTTAATTAGTATACTCAATACTTTTTTATATGCAAAGTCAACTTGTCAAAACTATCTCTATAATCTCTACCAATATTATTATTTGACAAATCAAATCTCCGTATCTTTAAGCCTCAGAGTCTATCTATCCCTCATGAGAAATACGTAACAACAGCAAATCTACTAGATTGGGAACTGTACCAATGATAAATTTGCATCCAAAAATGCAAGTTACAGCAATAATACCAGAGATAGCTACAATCGAAATATCTTTTAAATTTCCCCAGCGAACCAAATTTTCAGAGAAAAATGTCATCTTTCGATTCGTTTTCATAATCTCAGCTTGACTATTCTTCATCGTGAAGTGGTCGTTTCCTCGAGGAATCGTAGTGCTGGAACGTTTGTGCAAATAATATTTTAATGAAGAGTCTTCCAGGCAGTTTTTGATAGAATCAAGTGCAGCTTCTACACTAGGAAATTTTTCTGGAGAATATAGTATATTTTTTTCAAATGTCCTTGAGGAAATAAGATGTGGAAGCTCCCTAGATAATGTCTGAAAAGGTAATAATTATTAATATGTGATTAAAAATTCAAAAGAAATTGAAAATATTTTAAATATTCAAAAGTCAGACCAAAGGGCTTACCCGGTAACACTCAGTAAAATCATCCATATCGCCAGTAATCATGTGGAACATTTTCACCGTAAACGTTGACTCCCTAATTATTATCTCATTCAAAGCATGATTATCTCTACTCTTCTTTGTTTTAATGGCTACATAAACTGTGTCCCCCGGTGGAATGACGCCCGTGGTTGAAGAAACCGAGAAATTGACAAGCGCAGTATGATTGCAGTAAATCTAGTAGCATAGTATGGGGCATTGTGAGATTATCATACTGAAGTTTCTTACATTTTTTATTGTAATTTTGTATTGAATGCTTAATAATTACTTTATATCCAAGAAAATAAGACTGCTCGTTCTTTAAACGAATTCTTGTCATGTAGCCTATAGAATTGGGTAAGCTGTAGAAAACAAGTGTATCTGGTCCTACTGTGATTTCAGATACCCATCCTTCTTGCAAACTTTTCTTTGATTCGCATATTTCGTCTTCAGTTTCACTCTCACCATTGTCGTTGCTTTTGTGAATAGAGGGATAACCTTTCACCGCCTTCCTGTTCTTCCTCAATTTACCACCAATTGATTTCACAGGATCGTTTATTGGAACTTTTTTCTCCATCTGACTTTTTGTTGCCGCAGTGGGCAGCACCATAGAGAAGATTGTCTTTTTCTTTGGGGAGTTTTTTCTCATCGAATTCAATTTCCCTGCAAGCTGTTCTGATGTTAGGATAAGGTCATCATCATCTGTTTGAGAGTAAAAAAACTCTGTCTCTTGATCGATTCCTTTACAATCTTCATCGATGGGAACGTCAATAGGGCTCTGTGTCTCATCGTCATCATTTTCATTGCATGCTGGAGACGAAGAAAACATGTCGTTTGTTCGCAGGATCGCATTATGGACATCTTTTGGTTCTTCTTTTCCAAGGTCATTCTTTCGACGATCTATTTCTTTACTTTGAAGAGCTTGTAGAATGTATGTCATAATATGTTCTTCGGGAATACTAGATAAGATAGCGTTAAATACATAGGAGGATGCTGACTCGGGCTGTTGAGATGCAGCAGGTGCACAAGAAGTAGCGTCTTGGAGTTGTTCGGCACTGATGGGAGAATGTACGTATGTAATATCTGAAGAGGCTGATTGAAAGGCATCGTGTATCATTGGGTTTGTCTGAGAATTCCCTTCACCCTTTTCATTTGGAATCTTTCGGTCGTGTTTTTCAGTTAGTTGACCTGATGCATATATATTACTTCTATCATTATAACTATCTACAGTTCGATTACTCGGATGAACAGGCTCCTCCAACTGCAATGATCGCCTTGGGCGTGAGGACTCCATAGGACTTGAACTGTCAGAAGTCTGTGTCAACATGACTTTTAAGGTTTGCTTGATTTTCAAAAGCTGCCGTTGTAAACTTGTTACCTGAAATGACCACGCTCTTGGACTATAAAATGAGAGTGAAAGGCCACTGTGAGACATAAGAACCGAAACAAGAATAATTTTTGTAATGCATTACTCCTTTGCAAGTTTCCATGGGCCAACAACGATGGATTTTATGCAAGCATATTACAGTGCTTTGACTTATGACTTTGAGTCATATAAATTCAATTCACGTATAGGTATGTATCATATAGTAAAAAATGACTTTCTGCTTGATTTCGAATTACTAACATTTCAATCAGAATGTACATGTAGCACTTGGAGAGTTTTTGAAACTAATAAGATGCAATAAACTAACATACCTAACTCTCTGCCGACTGTTGTGCACTGCACATCCAACCAAGAATCCTTCAACTCATGACTATGTACTAATTGTAAGTAAGCTTCTCCACAACAGGACGATAATAAAAAAAATTAAATGAGATAAGGTTTATGTAAGAATACTTCAATTAATGCAAATATTGCACTATTGGAAATAAATGCGAGTTCATTTTCAACTAAATTATGGCCATGACGGATGTCTAATTAAATGTTTAATAAAAAAGTTGCACTGGATGTCGCACATTAACTGTTGCAAAAATATGAGCAACAGGTCATTTTTTATCTTCATTTCTTATCAAAGCAACTTTTTTATTCATTCATAAAAATAAATACTGAATACCTACAAACATTTTTACAGATCTTTATGCATCCTTTACTTACTATTAGTAGATTTTAGTATTGTTTTTATGTAAATATATTTACAGGATTAATTACGTAATGGTATGAATGTTTGTAAAAAATAAAAACAGAATTTCTTTCTGTTCTTTGCAAGGAACGAATATATCAAATAAATTTACTGAAAGGGGACGATAGTTTTTTCATCTGCTAATGATTCGAGTTTTGATGTGCGAGGAAAATAACATTTTACTAATGCGTAAAAGTAGAAGAAAATACAGGATCGGATGATATCATTCTTGAGAAGTATAAAATAGAATACTAATGCTTTGCTAACAGCCACCTGCTTCGCCAGCGTTTCTCGTAGTTGTTTATCACGATATTATATTTTAAATATCGGTCTTATAGAATTTTCATAAAGAAATGGAGGTCAGTAAATCAAAAATCATAGCAGCAACGAAAGTATAAATCTTCAAGCATCATTATGTCCTTATATTAATGTAGTAGTAAACAGTGTACAAGTATCACTTTTCTTAAATATAAACAATCCATACTAAAGCAGATGTACATAATTAAATTTACTTATAGTAAAAATACATATAACATATTAATATTGCACGCAAAAATTCCTGTCGTCTTCCATATAACGTTGATGTTTCGTCTCGTCGTCGTCGTCTCTGCTGCAATAAAACATAATGAATGCACTTTTACTTTCTGCGTCATCCCAACATTAAAATCTCAACAAACACAAAATAACGAGTCCTGCGATCCTGCTGCTGGAGTCCGCGAGTCCACGATCCTCAACAACAACGCACTGCTCGTTGACTTTTTTTCCATTTCCCATTTCATGGTGAACTCGAATTGAATTGGAACGAAGCTGAGCTGAAATCTGAAAACTTATCATGTTACAGCAGCAGCCGCACTAGCCGCTTGGTAGAAATATTTAGTAACGCGTTGGTTGGGGTTTAGCATAAGAGGGTGGTGTATGGCATGGTCATAGTCTGGTAGTCTGAAAGAAAGAAAAGTGTTTTCCTCAGCAGATTTCTTAGTTGATTAGTATTCAAGTTCCTCTGCTCTCGTTTCTATCTTTCTGTTTTCAGCTTAACCTGTGATCTGTCATAATATTTTTTATGTGATTTCATTACGCATTTCAAAAGAAAGGTGCAGTCCAAATACTCCTAATTATGAACTGAAGGTGTTGTTTAACAGTTGCAGTTGTAATTGTTATTGTAAATTAATTAGACTGTCCATCATTATCATTGCTGTTTTGTTTTGTAAAAGCACATTACGCATTAATACATGCGTGCGTGCATGAACGAACGCACAAACAAACCATATGAAAAAAGCGTGTTGTTTTGGTGCAATTCCGAGGTTTATCTATAAACAGAGTAGAGGCAGAGTGAAAGTTGTTGTGGGCAGTAAGCAGACAGTTGACAGTTAATCTTTTGATAAAAAAGTAAACAATCAAAAGAAAAGGCAGTTTTTAAGAGTGCATGTATGTTATATTGACTTTGACTTTGTATTTAACATTTTTATGTCATGCAGTCATGCCTTGTTGTGAATTTATTAGTTAATTTTTATCTTTTTGTTTTTGTACTTGTATCACTTTATAGTTTAAAACCTCCAGTGAAAAAGCAAACCTTGGAAGTATAAATCATCTGTTATCCGGCTAAGATGGGATCTATTGAAGGCGCTGGGGGTGGCCAAAGGTCTACTGCTACCATTTACGATTTATCTATCCGCGAGATTGACTTGATCATGAAAAAGTTGGAGGCTGACAATATGAACTTACGACGGGAGCTGCACGAGTCTCGTGTCAAACTGAATGATAAGGATGAAGAAATTTTGAGACTGAGCCGGGAGCTTTTGTCTCAAAAGAAGGAAACTCTTTTTCTCACCCGGCGAATCATCTCTCTTTCTGAGGATTTCAAAATGGGTCAGGTTCAAGCGATTAATAATTTTTTATTGAATCTTTTTGAAAATAATAAGTCCCAGGAACAATGGAACTCTGTTGATTGTTCACTCCCCCATGCATCATTAGCCATTTCTGGAGCTGAGAATTCTGTGATGAAGGTACCGACTCTGAAGGGATCTGGGAATGTTGAGGACGATGCATCAACTGTAACATGTTCAGAGGATGACGAGCAGCACGTCAAGGCTCCATTAAGCTATCAGTATCGTCATTTGAGGCTTCAACTTAACCCCAATGCAGGGAACAACCATGATGGAAAGCAGTTCTTCTTCCAAGATCCTAATGCTGGCATCGGGGGAACTGATTATTATGATCCAGTTGCATGAAATGATGTGTGAGCAATGCATAAATGCATATCTCACTCAAGTATATGAGCAGTCATGGTATGGTAAGTTACCTCATTCGTTTTTTGGACAAGTAAGAATAATATGAATTCAAGCTTGGTTAAGACTCACGTTAAACACCTAGCTCAACATGCATAGCATGGATATGATATGAAATGCTTTTTATTCCAAATCCCAACTAGGTAATACGATGCCGAACAAAAAATAAAGTTCTTATCGTATCTTGTACTTTGCCTTTTGCTTGCATTTCATTTTTGTCCCTTTACTTTCGTAGCCAGTTTTAATCTGCATGAATTAGGATTAATTAAATTGCAAAGCACTTTTTTCTGCTTATTCAGCTTGCCTGATCTTCTTTTACTAGGAATAATTTTTACATATCACAACATAAATGAAATAAAAAATTGATAGTGTTGTAATTTACAAAATTCATGGCTTAAAAATATGTTTATTCTGTTGCTTGACAGGTAAAGGGGCAACTTGCGACAAAGCGAAAGGAGAGTTCAGGAGAAAACGTGAATTGATTGGGATGTGAACCTTTTTGACTTATTTGTCTATTTTATTTTTTTCTAGTATTTTACATCTTTCATATTTTGACTTCTGTTTGCGAATGAACCATTTCTTCGAATGTTCTTCGTTCTTCCATGTACAAACAAACTCTCATACTCTCACTCTCATCCCACCAAGTATATAGGTATATATCATTTCTAAATGTTTTACACAGTAAGTGCTATTCTTAAGTTTTATGGTCTTTCTATAATCTCTAAGAAATTCCAAATGGGATGGCTAGAGATATAAGGACAATATTTTTATATTACATAAGCAAGTGAAAAGTATTATAATAAAGTTGAAATGTTTATATGTATATTATTATGTTAATTTCATATCTTACTTCATCCATGCATGCATTAGCGATTCTTAAACTAACGATAAGGGAAACACATGCGAATAAAAATGGCCGATCATGGAAAAATATACACAATGCACCTATACATGTTACAAAATCAAGCAGTCTTCTCTAGAAAGCATCTATCAAATTATCATGGACGAAACGACATGTTCTTTTTTATTAGAATCAGAAGCAGTCCCGCTTTGCATTATTGCTTATTCATTCATCATTCTAGCTATATAATATAAACTATTTAAATCAGTAATGTAATCCTGTTGACCAAAGCAAAATGGAAGATCAAATGGAAATTAACGGTAATAGTGATGCAGTTCCTCCTCGGGATTGGGATACACAAACAGCGAATTCCGGTTCTGACCATTCTCAGCATCAACACATTGCACAAGCTCCTTTAAATCAAGTACAGTATTTTCATGAGCACAAATTCAATCCTCCACAAAGGATAAACCAACCCACAGAAATCTTGTTTCACGGAAGTCAGCAGAGTCCATATTATGCTGACCATAGTATTCCTTTGTTTCAAAATCAGGAAGTGCGTAATAATGCTAACCCAAACCCTTCTTTCGAATTTGTTCCCCCTGCAAATCATGCAAACATTGATAATGGATATCATCATCATGAACACCAGTATCAGCATCAAGTTGGGACGCAGTGTTCGTCCTCAGATTGTAAGTCAGAGCGTGGTCGCCTACACGCAAAAATTCAAGAGCTTTCCACAGATAACCAGGAACTTGGAGAATTGAGACAAATTTTACTTGAGAAGGATCTTGCTTTGAAGGATGCACAAGATTTGAACACACGCCTTCAAGCTGACTTCAATTACGAGAGTTCTCAATTGAGAAATAAAATCTGGAAATTGGAAGGCGAATCAAAGATTTTGAAAGATGATCAAAATGAATACAAGTGCATGCACACAAATATAAGCAATGATTTACATAATATTCAAAGAAAAGTTATTAAATTGTGCAGAGGGGACTCTTCCGGTGAAGAAAGCTTTAATAATCGTTCACATGCAGAGAGCATTGAGAATGTTATTCAGAACACTGGCGTCTGCAGTGACACAATTTCACAAATTAATTTTGAGCTGGACAAAGCACTGCAACAAAAGGAAACTTTGACTTCATCCGCATTCATTCATGGGAATGTAGTCTTGTGGAGAGAAAAGGAGAATGAGGGTTATCAGGTGCTTGAGAACGCTGGCATCTCCATTGAGAACGGATCGATGAACAGAAATGAAGAAAGAATGGACTTTAGTAATGAGTCACCCCGTGCAATTTTTATGGAGCCCCTTGGGTCAAAAAACTGTGTGCACGATGTAAGTAAATATATTTTTTGATTCATTGTAATGTTTATTTATACCTAAAATTCAAATCCTTATGATTATTTTTTTCTGACAGCACGCATTCAGTGAGGATAATGGGAGTGGTCAGAGTTTTGGTTCCAATGAAGCCCGATGTGAAGAAATGGACATTCCATTAAATGGTGAAGCTGATGAAAATGGAATAATGTACTCTGTAGTCGATGAGAACGACCAATTCGCTAATGTTTCTGCATCTCAACTGCAAGGAGGGAATTCAGATGACGAAATTCAAATTATAGCCGAAATTATCAAAGCTCCGCCCACAGTACCGTGCCGCCCTGAAAAACTTATGCAAGACCAGGCAATTTCCCAAGCACCCACTATTGAACATGAATTACCAGTTACATCTCAGGAACAGTTGTGGGAACAAGGGAGCATCAACGAAGGCTTTGGATTTCAGTCCCCAGAGCCAGTAAAAGTGCATTGTGGCATCTGCGATAAGGAATTTAATTGTGCTCAAGAATTGGATGGGCACATGGAAGCCATTCACCAAGTAATTGTTCTGGACCCTTGCAAAGTCTGTGGAAATATGTTCAAAAACAGAGACCAGCGTATTCGTCACGAAATTTCTAAGCAGTAAGTAGTTTTTTGTGTAATTATGATTTATTTTTAAATAGCAAATCAGTCCAGTAGGTTTTAGCAAAATTGTTAAAACTTTCTGAATTACAGTAATTTGCACCAGCAAACATCTACTACTGCAACAAATGTCAGCAATACAGCAACCACGACCTCAGCCTCTTGGGGTAGCAGCCAACCTAGTTCAGCCATCACGTCCGCTACTCCACCAGAATTGGGGCAAATAGTGACGACTGCATCTTCAGAATCTCGTATGTTAGTATGCAATGCTGGGAACGAATCCTTGACGCCTTTTCCCTATGAAAGGAACCGAATCGGGACGATGGACAATCCAGCACAGAATAGCGCTAATAGCCACACTTCCATTGTTTGTTCCCGTGAATCCTCCAACACTGCTTCAAAAATGATGAATCCTGATCAGCCACAACATGGTATTGACACCGCAAAGAGTTTATTGGGAGAATTCTGGTGGTGCTGGTGCGGAAGTAAATATACAAAAAAGCATTCCCTCACAAAACACGTGAAGTTGCAGAATGATCCAACGAAAACGAATTTCATTTGTGGTTCCTGTAACAAAACGTATATCTCATTAAGGGGAGTAAAAAACCACATGAAAATGCATCATTGTTAATTTGGGATTTCTACTTTTAAGAATATATAGTAATGTAACATGTAACTTATGTAAAGTAATGCATTATGTTTTTGATTGAAGTGATATAGCTTTATTTTCTAATTTTATAAATAATATCATGCTAAAAATATACTATTAAGTACAAAATGTAATTTTTATAGTTAAATTTGATGCATCCAACGAATTTGATTATTATATAGATTTCGTTTTAACGACCGTAACCACTACTTCTTCCACTACTGTAGCCTCCTCCATGACCTCCCCCTCCTCCACTACTGTAGCCTCCTCCATGACCTCCCCCTCCTCCACCACTGTAGCCCCCTCCATGCCCTCCTCCTGAGTGACCCCCACCGCCACTACCATGTTCGGCTGTATATGGATATTGCCTGTTAAGAGTGTGATGCCCAAACATACCGATCGCTTGATCCACGGTGAGTTTACGTCCATGTGATGAACTTCCATAACCTGACCCTCCATGATTACCGCTGGTTAAAAGAGTATTGTATGCGCTGTATTGTAGCTGAAAAGTAATATTTGATATGAATAAAGTTAACACATTTCTACAAGAACAATTGAACAATAGAATCTTCGTTTTCATAAAAGTGACGCTTCTAGGGTTTTATTGTCTTACAGCATTTCTCAGACCAGGTATCCCAACTCCACCTACGCCATAACCCGAACCGGGATGTCCACCTATCAGAGACATAGTAGTTTACTTACTGCGTAAAGTTTGTGTTAAAATTTGATAAGAGTTTGGTTGATCGCCATGTATAGTATATTATTACCTGCATAAGCTGCTCCGCGTTTTCCCTACAAAATAGGACACAATATTTTTACATAACTGTTTTATGACAAAAGTTTGTTTTAGCTTTATTGATGAATTTCAAAAAAGAATTTACCCGAACTCCATTGGAATAATTTTTGTCACTAATCGGCTGACAATACCCCGGCGATAAAATCAAGCTTACAAAAATTAGAATTACTACAATCTTCAAATACATGACTTTCCTCGCAATGTAGCTCATTTCTACGAAAATACTTTCTTATTTCTGTATAAATTTTATTTCCAATCTTCCGCGCTCAAAATTGACACAGAAGAAACAGTTTGAAACGCAATGTCGAGCAGATGTCACATCAGTACGATAAATTTCTATTATTCAAGTTAAGTAGTACATGAAACAAAACACCTTGAATACTGTTCATTATATCTTAACACTTTGACAGAAAATCTCACCACGAATTTATATAAATCAATTTTAGAATTTCCACAATTCGGTTTTAAAAGACCAAATTAGACCACGTTAGCACTCTGCGTCTACTTCGTAACTAATTATAATTCAGTATTTAGGACATTGATAAAGCCTGTTTAAATATGATCGGTTGACCATGTTGACATTCTCCATGTTCGTATTCGTTATATACCTGTTAGCATTCTGAAGTACTTATCTAGCTCAAGTTTCAAGTTGGTAATCAACCGTGAAGCCTTATAATCGCTAATATAATCAGATAAAATACAATAGGCATGCGTTTGGCAATCAACAATTAATTAAGCACATAATTGAAATTTCAGTTTATTTAAAATGCTCTAATCATTTTCAATTGCATTTAAATCCAGAGCATTGTTAGAAATCTTTACTTGTTTTGTACTAATTAAATTTCTGAATCATTTCAATGTGTTAGCAAACAGAAACAGTCTCAATTAGTTCAAAATTAAAACAACAAGGACTTTTGACTTCTTTATTTAGACGTACAATAACGTAGTACGTAGTTAGTAATGCAATCTTAATAGTTCAGAAGAAATCCTTTATTTTTTATTGTTCGCTCATGTTATTTAGGCAAAGTTTTTCTCGTGTAAATACTACTGCATCCACATTTTGGGATTTTCTTGCGCAAACAAATGATGTGGCTGAATATAATACTATCCAACTGTTTTGTATGCTACTTACATTGCATAACATTTTAAAATCCCAGAGCATTTTTCGAAATCACTCAAGCGAGACTCTTGTATCTTGTAACTTGTTGCATTGAAATTGAAAATTTGTGCCCATAAAACTAAAACAACTGAAATCTGACGACACGCATGCATCCTTACTTACTATTCCGCCTGATATTCTTTTTCCACAAAATCTACCAGCCAATACTGCATTTCAGAATTATCTACATTTGTATTTCTTTATGGCTGGTGCCTGATTATCCCTCAAAACATTTTGTCGCCTCTATATTTTCTGGGCAGGACTGGCAACTCGCCGATATAAATTATATAGCATTTCAAGATATTCATAAGACGTTTTCAGCTTCGTTTTGTAGTTAGCTACTACTAACTAGTAAATTGTTTTTCATGGCCGATGGAGCTTAGTATATTTTAAGGTCTGATATTATTTCAACGAGTAGCAATTATGATTAAGACTTAAGCTTGAAGATTATAACTTGAAATTTTTGTCGTAATAACTAATACAGTTTTGATGTGCACCAAAAATGTTTTATTCCGGATCGGACAAATATTCGAAAAGATTTTACCGGAGCATGTTTGGCTTTCACGAACAAGACAAAAAGGAATAGGATCATTTTTTCTTTGAAAGGAACACTTCAGAACGGTCTTTTTATTCGTGCTTTAACCAGTACCAACAACTCATGAGTCATGGGAAATAAAATTGTAGCAGAAGCTGATATCACACTCTTCATAAGATATGTAATAAGTAGACCAGTTGTCCTCCAGTAATTCTTATGAATGGCTGAATGGATAAAGGTCAAAGGTAGGGAAGACTCATTTTCGTGTTTGCAGATAAGCAACAAAGAAATACAAAACTCGAAAAGTGTAGCAATAAGGACGGAGCAAAAAGTAGTTATTTTTCAGCTTCTGTTTCAGATTACACTTTTTTGTCAATTATGTTAACTGTTAACTTTCGTACTACACGTACACAGTCAAAATGAATTCTTTCATGAATAGAGGAAAAAAGTGATAAGGCAGAGGATGGATTAAGAAATGAGTTGGTAGGGGATTTAATACTGGACGTAGGCTCATAAGTACGTGTAATGGTCACATAGTATATAACGATACACATTCAGTAACTTAGAATTCCATTTCAACCCCACCATTAAAAATCTACCCTAGTTTCTGATTTTCTGTCCCTCGAAAAGGTAGTAGATTCTTGTTACCTCAGAATTATATTGACAGTAAAGGCAGTCCGTTGCAATTGCAAGTCTTGAAGGTTGGACTAAACAATTTAAAAAACAAAACTTGTATCCTATTTTGTGCGGTATGGTGAGTGACATTTTTTTTATTATTTGATTTATAATGTGTGGGAGGGAAAGGGAAGTTGCATCATGAGATTTCCTTTAATTTTAACCTAGCTGCAAATATAATATAATATCCAATCCATATATGGATTTGAAAGTATTGCTTGTTGATTTAGTTGATGTTGAGTTGAGATGATGAAAATTCACAACATTTCTGACTAATTCGTATGTGCATAGGGATGATATGTATAAGTGTATGGTGCATATAATGGGGAAACTTGCGACAAATATTTTTTCATAAACGAAAGAAGGATTTCTGAGACAGTAACATAATGTGGGGACAATAAAAATTATTTCTCATTGATGATGCCAAATGTAATACTGATTTTTGCTATGAGCACTTATTTATCATGGTACTGGTACTACGGATGACACATTTAAGATACATGAAGAATTTTTAGTTGTAGCAGCAACATTTAAAACCACAACGGTCAGTAGTGCATCAGCATCATCATGTTTTTAAATTTCATATTCAATATTACGGAAAAGTTGTTCTTGCTACATCTGAAATATGCAAAAATTAGGTGAGGTGGCATTGTGGCATTGTTTTCTTATTTACTGATTCAGAACTGTGATACCCGACGGTAAATTTTTGCTTGCACAAAATCCTAATAAGATTAAAAATGAAACAAAAATGGATCACTTATCTCTCTTTCTTTAGATTGCAATCTTTCTCTAATTATTATGATGGTAAGAATAAGGGTATATAGATGGGCCGAATTTTTTAAAAACTATAGTATTTGATTTATGCGTTAATCAATTTTATGTTGATGCTTTCTTGTCCAACATATTTTCCATGATGAAAAATCGCTGCTTATAAATGCAGGGTAATATGCAATGACTTGAGAGAGAATCGTGAGGAAGATGGTCAAAACGATATTAGAGATGAGACAATAAATAGTCCTATCATTCATAATATGATGTTCACGATATTTGGTGAAGCAGGAAAAATACAAGACCAATTTTTAAGAATTAAGTTTGTCAACGCTTTTTTATGAATGAGAAAAGATCTTTTGTATACTAAATACATTTTAAATACTTTTGTATATTTAGTACCATAATATTATTGTATGTAAATCATTTTATTGCACCAAATTTCCGTTACGTATTTTATGATTTCATAGTATATCAATACAACAAGCTTATATACATACCTAGATATTTATATACTTATATTTTTAATAAATAATATAAAATTACAATAGTTGTGAAAACGAGAAAAACGCTGGCAATATCATATCATAAAATTTGGAGCATAAATTCAATATCATTAAGGAAGTTACAAATTAAAAACAATGAGAGTGCTTATATGTATTATGCATGTCAAGCTTATGTCAAATTAGATTGTACAAGCAAGTTATCTGGAGAATTTAAAATATGAATTATTTAGAAAAGAGGTACAGATATAAAATAATTTTTGAATATAACTAATCTAAAGTAAATATAACTGATAATTGTATTCAAAGTTTCGTACATGGATGATATACAGATATTGGTTTAGTTTATATGTAATATAATATATCATTGACTATTTGTTTGGCTAAATATTTTTTCTTAAAACAATTAAACAATAGCTCTTTGTGTATTGTGTATTCTCTTTCGTTTTATCTGGTTTTGATTTCTAATGTCTTTGGCCGATGGCAATAGTAAATAAAAGAATTATCATATTACAATTTTCTTGGAATAAAATGAAAAGGCATCATGTAGAGATGAATAATTTATTTATATACAACTGCGTATAACGTTAATATGAACGTAGATACTAATGGTAAAAATAACGTATATACACTACGATAATAATAAAAACAATACTTATAAGTTATAACAGACACAGAGCAAAGTCTGTATACATAATTACTTCGATAGATATATATTCACTTTTTGGGATTGTGGTGAATCTGCGAAAGATTCGGCAGGTCAATCTTGATGCTGTCTATACGTCTATAATACGCACTGCTTTCGGTTAAACTAATTTTACCTGAATTTCTACTGCCTTCTCCGTTTCTGTTATTGGCTGAACTTTTTAAGAAATTTGGAATTGAGGAGCGAAAGATTACATGAGACCCTTGTGCCGCAGAATCATCTACCTATTAACCAACAAAAATCAACAGTTTATGATTTTTAATCAGGGCACACATTTTTTGACTCGTATTTATGAAATGTAAATAGTTAATGTATAAAATGCAAATGCAAAATCAATAATACCTATACCAGTTTACCTTTGATGACCTCCTTGAATCAGAAACTGTCTCGTTGTTATCGTCATCATTCTTGCTTCCCTTTCTAGCAAACTTTTTTCCTCCATTTGATGTGCTGCTTTCTTCAGTTTGCTTTCTCTTTCTATCTCCTCCTGTAAGAATTTCGCCGTCTTCTATGCCCTCTCCGTTACTGCTTGTGCACGCATTGTTATTGTCATTGTTGATAGCACAAGTACTGTTGCTACTGCACTCGTTTTCCTGAACATGATGCATTAAAACTGTTGACGATGGCTCAGGAGGATCCTCGTCAGAAGCCAGAGGACTTGAGCATTCCGAGGACCGTTGATGCGCGAGTTGAACATATTGTAATTGTGGCAAAATGGCACAGGTAACTGCAGTTGAAGACCGTACCATTGAAGATTGCATTCTAGTTTGCAATAATTTGTTAAGGGTAGTTGGCCTTGCAAACATTTCCAAATGCTCAGCAATCATTATGTCTTGCATGTCCCGTTGTTTCTCCAGTTCTTGATCTTTCTCTTCATTTCTCTGCTTCATATTATCCAATTCCATTTTTAATTGGTTTATTTGAGCATTTTGCTCTTTAATCTTTCTATCCTGAGCTAGTTTCGTACTTTGAATTGATTGGATGTTTTCGAGTGACCGATTGATCTCTTCTTGTTTTTTTTCGATGAGTATTTTTTGCTTTGCAATTTTTTCCTTTAGTTTGATACTAATCTCCTCCGATTTTTGAATGGTATCTTTATGCTTCTCAATCTCCTGACTTTGCGTTTTAATTTGATGCTCGCTTTTTACTTTAGCTGCTTCTAGTTCCGTTACCTTCCTTTGTTCCTTGTCAAGCTTGTATATTAAATTTTTCTTCATAGCAGAAGTCTCCTCTTCCAGCTTTTTAAAGTCCTTCGACTTTTCAGTATACTTGGCTTCAAGTATTTCGATTTCTTCCCGTTTTTCTTTGATTTCTCTTTTCTTTTGATCGACCATTTCATTCAATAAGTCTTTTTCAGACTTTAATTTTTCTCCTTTTCCTTCCAGCTCCTTTATTGTTTCAAGAATCTTCGCATTCTCTGCTATAATTTTTGCTAGTTTTTTTTCTAAAGAGTCAACTAGCCGCTTTTTTTGTTCAAGGAGATTTTTGGAAGCTTCCAGTTCTTGGTTTAGTTTTATTGCATTGGTCCTCCATGTGATGCAATCCTGTGTTGCCTTTCTGGATTCATTTTGGTGGTATACAATATCCCTTTCGTAGTTGTTTGTAAGCTCCTCCTTTTCATTTTGGACCAGCAAAAGTTCATTTGTAAGTGCATCCTTTGTTGCCTTCAACCTATTGTACTCCACCCTTAATTCTTGGACTCTCTTTAACCGTGACTCACTGGAGTCGTGGATCAATCCTAACTTCGTTCCTAGCTCCTTGTAATGGTGACCAGCATTTTCTAATTCCGAACATTGAAGGTCATCATCATTTGGTCTTACAGGTGGGGGAGATGATGTTGTGGATGATACCGGAACACTTTCTCCTCTACTAGCTCCCATGTATTGCGCAACAGCCATTTCATCTGTTCTTGGGGGCTCAATCACTGGAGCAGGATCTTGAGGAGGAGGAGGAGGATGGCTGGGGTTTGGAATGGGAATGGTAGCGACAGGAACAATATTGGCATGTTGGCGGTGTTGAAGCTGCTGCTCTGCTGGGTTGATTACTTCCACTGTGTATTGCTGTTCCATTCGATGGGTGACCATATAGTTATTATTTGGGTATCTTGGTCTCGTAGTAATATGATTGCTTACCGGTCGGGGCTGTTGCATGTGACCACCATAGTGTCCACTTGGAATCATGCTGGTGGAATAGTTAGGAGGAGCCGGAACGGAATGACGGTACTGCTGAGTAAAGCCTCTTCCACCTCCACCACCAACACCACCACAATATCTTCTGTTGTTGCTGTTGTTATTCATTTTGATAAACGAGTCATGCAAAAAGAACAGCTCACTCTTTGATGCAAAGCATTATTAGCTTAAATGTTCCCTTAAAGAAGAAACTCATATACTTAATCGATTATTGTAGAGAAATCAGTTTATGCTGAACATTCTATTTTAGCTCGTACTTCGTAGTCATAATATATTATGCATCATTCAATTTCCGCTTTGCCAACCCACACAAGCACAACCACGTTATGAACATAAAAATGACCTGTCTATCACTGTTTTGTGTTTTGACACGTGCATGACTAGATATAAAAAGCAAAAATTAACTCAACAACATTTTAATGATGTTTCTTGTTTTACGTCGTTTTTGGTTTGATATAACCAATATAACATAATATCTATTAAAAAATTCATACGCATTAAATGATTTACTCACTGTCACTGTACACAATATGCACGAACATTACAAAATTCCACTCACAATAAAATTTTGTTTTTCTGAAAAGTGATGATTGATACACAAAAATGTACGTAATAAGATTAAAAATATCACTAACAACTTTTACTCGGCTTCCAAAAACAAAGGAAAAGATTTCAAAAGTTTCAGCACTTGAGTTTCATAATATTATCCTGAAAAAAGGAAAAGAGGCACATTTATCAATGCACATGAAGAATCATAGATAGAACACGTATATTATGTCTTCAGCACTACAGCGAACAAACAAGTGGTGCATGGTGTGTAGTGTGTAGCATAATATTACGCTGTTGTAAATGTTGATGCAAGAGAGAGATGAGATTGGGAAAAGGGCTTTCGTTACTGGCTTTTGAGTAGATTTTTAAAAAGATTTTGTGGAGACACGTCCGTACATAACACTTCGCCGGATTTGTGAGTTGGAGTTCCGCAACTTCAAGTTGCAATTATTGCTATTTGATGTGAGGAACAGTGGTGAGGAGAGCTCTAGTATAGTCTCATGAGCTGATTCATTTTATTTGAAGGAGTATTGGTGGAAAAGAAAAATGTATGTTCATAAACGAAAATAACTAAATGTGTGTCTCATAATACAAACCCCATCGACGATTTTTTAGTAATAGTAGCGTGGATGGTGTGTTTTATATGTGTCGGATACGTTACGTGTACACTTGTAATTGGCTTTGTAATTTTTTCCCATTGAAGCTTCTCGTAACTTAGGTTTATCTTACTACACAAACAAGAAACTGTGAATATGAACACTTTATTTAGAGGCAGACGCCTTGATAGTTTATGTGTTTGTTTAAGAAAATGAAGCTTTGATGAGTTGAATGTTACTTTCCCTACTAGTATTTTGAAAGGTTTTAAACACTGCATAGAATATACTTTGGTGAACTAAATTAAAATTGAAAATAATGCATTCCAGATTTCTGAGCCTGATTTTTTCCGGGAGAGATATAAATTTTTATGCGCATAATATTTTGTCCTTGTTAAAATTAATGATCAAACTATATAGCTGTGAATATTCAGATATATATATAGTGTAGGTGTATTCTGTATTGCATAACTTACTGTTAAGTCAACTCTGTTCAAGTCAACAATTAGTTGTTTTGTTGATTGACTTCTTTTATCTATTTATGAAGTTTGATTATTGATAAAATGATAAGCCTTCCATTTCATATTTGGTCAGAGATAATGTAAAAATATTCACGTCAGCGCCCAAACTGAGTGCATACGTGTATATGTCATGTGGTGCAGCAAAAAGAATTCAAGTAGTGTATTTTTCACTATGAAATCGGGTTAAACAGAAACACTTACATGATATTATTTTATGAAATCAGAAGTAAATTGTGCATGATCAGTTTCTAAAATAAGAAATATATAAATTGCTGCAGCTGCCAAGTAAACAAATATTCTATGAAACTTTTGATCATTATGTTTCGGAGTTGATTGTTGTTGCAGAGAATATTATGTTGTTGTCTTATGTTGAAGTCAATAGCCCCTAGCCCGTCGCAGAATTCATCTTTGTCGCTCTAGCACTATTTGCGTCACTATTACTGTTGCAATTGATGCTAGCAGTTATCTGTATATTAGATAAAGATCATTGATGTAAAGGTCAACATGCACGAACAAAAATCAATAAACTCAATTAAACTTTTACATGATTTGTTGTGACTGAGATTATACTGACTGCATATTTAAAAATCTTTAAAAAAGTAGAATATATTTGATTAAAAAATAACACTTACGATTCGATTAGCGTTTTTGACGCCCGAATATAGTAGCAGATTGTTGCGGTATTAGAGTGTTGAAAAGCAATACGTACAAAGTACACTACATATATTATATGTTTCTTTATAATACGTACATAATGTATATTATTCCATATTATTTGTTTTGGAGCAAATAAAAGTTTTTAAATTTATATTTAACATGATATACTACAAATACAGCATAGAAATTATTATATGATACAGTAGTAATTATTGGTAATTAATTTCAAAATTGAATTCAAATGGTATAAACGAAGTCATTGAAATCGACAACGGTATATTATCTAATCCCTTGTTAAAATATAACAATACTACGTTCATTTGCATATTATGGAAGTCTTCAAGCTTTCTTTTGTGTTATCTCTCCCATGACCCACTAAAATACTATCGATTCTTGTGTATAGAAAGTTAAAATAGTTTAGAAAACCTTCTGAACATACTTGCACTTTCAACATACCTATATATCATTTTAATTAAATGACAAGTAAAGATAAACAAGTAACAGAAATGAATATGGATGCATTCGTGAATGGAATTTAAGTGTTTTATATATTGTGAGTGGGTGATAATTTTTAGGTATATATACTAGTTCGTTATCTGAAGTTGATGATAGAATCACGTCACGTCACACATCAATACACTAATGAAATACTGCGCAACTAACTCTATTAGTGCATCCAAGGGGAGAACTGGAGAGCATTTGTTTTTAAAAAACTACTGCCTTAATTATCAAGTATATTTCATAAAACGTTAACTAAAATGAAAATCAAATTGCACAACCATTCAATCATACCAAGCAATGCAAACTTAATATATGTGAGATATTGAGATTTAAAATATTTTAAAGGTAATTTTGCAACTTGCTATTCATAACTGGAGGTTGTTTTTTGCAGGCTTCTTAAATGCAGGTTGCGCTGTTCATAAACTGTTCGTCTATTTTTCAGTTTGCATAGTATAACGATAGACAAAATGCTCACCTATGTTTTTTGATTTGAGTAAACTGCCATTTTTCACTTCGTAAACAATGCGACAAGATCACAGATGCACCCAACACTATATCCAGTATAAACCTGAAAGCGCACTGAAAAGTTTGATTATCAAATTCACAATAATGGTGTTTTTCGGAATTTCGAAACGAAGTCTGCAGTGTTTGCTATACGAAATGCATATTTTCTTTTAAATTTTTATTAAATAAAATGAGTTAGGTATCAGTTTTATTTATACAATGCCAATTGTCAATTGTCTTTTTAAAGATTTCTCAATCCATATTTTTAACAATAACTTTAAATCAAGGTCCAAAAATATGTTAGAGCAATAGATTTAAGTACAAAAATTTCATTTATTAGATAAACTGATGATGCTCATTAATATTATCCTCTCTCCATTCTTTGCAATAAAGCTTTCAGTCGAGCCTTGAACGTTTATTTGAATCCGGAATACTGTGCTTTGATGGCCTTGGTTTTCCCCGATTATTCCTTTGTTCAGTAAGTGCCATCTGCTGATGAACCAACTTGTTGAGTGTAGTAGGTTTGGTGAAATATGCCCAATATTCATCAACAACACGTTCTTTCATTTCCACAGCGTCCTTTAATTCCTTTTCTTTTTCAAGAAACTTCCCACTTAATTCCTCCAATTCCGTGCTCATTTCCTGTAGTTTCTCTGTCTTTTTCATTCCCTGCTTTCTCTCTTCTTTTAAACATTCTTCTTGCAATTTGTACGATTCCGTCACACGTTGCAATTTTTCTCGCAATTTCCCCAACTCTTGTCGAAGTTTCTTTAACTCAACCCTGTCTTTAGCTAGCTTCGCTTCCAACTCCTTCTCCATCTTATCCTTGTCCTCAGAGATGGCTAAATACTTCTGTTCTGAAACAGATTTTTCAGTATTTAGCTTGTCGATTTTGCTGTTTTGCTTTTCTAATTGGTCATTCATTTCGAAGACAGCAGATTTAAGTGCTTCACTTGCCAAATTTATGTAATCGTATGCTTTCCTCAAAGAAGATGGTAATTCCGCTTGATTTTTGTTCATAAGATCATTCGGCTCATCCGAAGTCAGGATACCAGATACTGAACCTGCTTCTCCAGAAATTGCATTGTCTTTGTTTCCTGTTGAAAAGCTTGAGTTCGAAGATAAAGGATGGCTGCTGCTGGAACAAGGTTCCCTGCTGTTAGCGCTGCTGCTAACATAATTTTGGTGCGGAATAATTACAGGGTTAACGATGAAAATGGAATGCCCCTGAGATGGCAAAATTAACTGCCCATTACTAAAATCCATGTTATTGGATCCACCAGAGGCACCAGACCCATTGCCATTAGCTGCTGTTGAGCTATCCATATTGCCTTCTTCCGACCTGTGTAGGTATACCTTTTCACAGATCCTTCCTGTTTTGCGAATCAAATAAATATGAAATAGGTAAAGTACGTTCACGTTCTATTTCTGTAAGAGATAATGGTTTGCGGTTTGCAATTACAAGCCTTGAGTAAATACCTTTGGCAGCTCCTGTGTTTATCCGAATGATGCAGGTCAAACGTTGTAACTAATTGTATAGTTGTATCTGTCTGCGTATGTTATGCACTGCTACATGAAAGATGAAGAGTTTTGAATTGTTATTTCCCACAATCGACGGAATGCCTGTATGGAATATTAGCAGATGAGAACAAAGAACATAAAGTATTTAATATATTGGTTCACTTTAAACCACGTTTTAATAAAATTCTGGTATTAATAGAATGAATGTGTACTACTAACTGTTCGTTTTAAAATTGAGGACACCAGAAATTGAAACTTTTTTAGTGTTCCGTGCTTATTCGAAAAGTTAGGGGTAGATATCGTTAATAAGCCCTCGTTATTTTTAACGATGATGCATAAGTAGTCGTGGTACAATCAGAGATGTTCTACATAAAGATCCTGTAGCTAAAGATGAAAATAATAGTGTACCTTACCCTATTGCACAGGAAACTACCTATGTGTGTATTGTGATGCTATGATGCTCAAAAATATGGTTAAAATAATTACCGATTTTCCTGCGTCACCATAAGCTTCTCAATCGTATTTAAGCCGTATAAACATCTACCATCCCGACCAAAATGGTAACCCTCCTTGAAAGCGCATAAAATTTTTATTTGCCCATAAACCACCCTAAACATACAGCATATATATTATTTTACTTATTGTCTGGATTCGGCTTTTATCGTCGTAACTATATTATGATGCATTCATAAGTAGCAAAGTTTTTTCTCTTCAACGATGATGATTATATGCTAGAATAAATTACGTTGAAAAATCTTTTAGCCGAGTGTAGAAGAGTTGAGATAATAAAAGTGGGAATTAAATTAAAAGAAAATAATTTCGCACGTTCTTAAATTTAATGGGTTATAGACGGCGCCATGTCAGCTACTCACTCACGTATTTGTCACTTCAATTAATACTGAAGATCAGTCCATGTCCGGTTATATAAATGTCTATACAAGTTCTACATAACCCACAAGGAAACTATAATCCTGGCTGCAGATCTATGCTCATGAGAACTTACATTTCCTTTTTGTCCCCAATAGTCCCCATTCCCTTTGTGTTATTTTGTAAAATGAGTTGGTTGATATTCACCCGAATAATATGATATTGTAACTTTGCCCGTGTGGTTGTAAAGAGGAGCTTTTTATCCAGAAAAAGAAAAATGACAATATTTACTTAATTTATTGAAAACTTCAAAAATGTATCCTTTCTTTTAACTTTGAAATGTACTTTCTTACCGATAAAATCATACATTTATGCTAGATATAAATTGAATTGAAAACTAGATATAAGTTCTCATTACGCCCTACTTTGCTCATATGTATACATGCTTCCATGATTTGAGAGTTCGTCGTGATGCATCGAATAGTTTTTGCTATGATATGGATGCTTCATGTTTGGATTCCTTCGAGTTTCATTTTTCATACTGCGTAATTAAATTTTAGAAAACAAAAAAAATGATTGAATACCTACACAATTTTTATATATTTTCTTAATGTTTAATTATCCATTTATTGCTTTCAGATAATTATATAATATTTATTCCTATATTTAACAGACTAGGTAATTTGACTTTTACCTTTGTTCGAATTGTGGAGCTTTGACCGACTAAACGAATTAGTACTTGATTTAACTGTAAACTAGTTTCACTAATCGATAACTATAAAGTAATTAAATGCATGTAATAATAAGAATTACATAGATTTCAAAAGTAACAACTATTGTTACGTTTCCCAATAACCAAAAATGAATTTAACATTTAAACATCTAGAAGTAAAATAGGTATACCCTGTTTTTGACTTTCCCACTCGTATTAGCGAATATAATTTGTATTGAGTCAAACTTTTAATATTGAAAAAAGACAACAAGATGAAAAAAAATACCAATTATTAACTGTTAACAAATATATACATAACAAAACTAAAACTATAGTATATTTAAAGCTTACATTTGACCAAATGTTTTATATAGAGATATACATCGGATACAACATTTCCCTTATTTTTGTAAATTTTCACTAAATTATAATATTGCTTTGATGATCTAGTGGGCGAGTAAGAGTTTGATGAGTAGTACATAAGAGACGTGTCGTTATATGAGTGAATAGTGAATCATTCAAGTTGTGATTGTGAAGCCAAATCCTGCTGTAAAGTAATGCAAAGGAAAGTTTTTACTTCTTTATCCTTGGAATATTGAGATTAACAATTTTTGCATTGTTTGTAGCACCCACCTGCATCGAATCTGGCACTGGCACTAATATAAACAAGTCCTCATTCTGTGTTTCCTGCTAATTATAAAAAATAAAAGCAAAAAATATTATCAATTATGTATTTATTTTATATTTTAAAACTAGATAAATTGTTTTTTTTTTCAGATTTGTATTTCACCTGAGGATTTGCATTCGAACCATTTGAAGTAGCTCGCTCACCATCATCAACAGAAACTGAATCAGTGCTAAAGTTGTCCCCAAGAATCTCGACGTCGTCATCTCGCTCAATTAAAGAATGATTCAATTCTGATGATTGTTGAATGGCTAGAGGAGCCCTGCGTTTGGTTAAAGCGGTAGATGTTGATGGGAAAGTCTCAGCGCATAACTTTCTCTTTTGACCTGCTGCCTCTTCTAAAGAAAATTTCTCTCTCAGCATTTGCACCTCAGCAAGTAGTTGATCGTATCCTCTTTTAATAGCAGCAGACATGTCAATTTCTCCTCCAACAACAAGGGTTCCATTTGAAGTACTAGGCTGCGGTGCGGCTTGTAAAATTCCACATTTTCGAAGATAAGAGGTTACTTCATCTTCAGGTTGTTGATCCTCACATATAGCATGGAATGTCATTGTCGATGTCGAGTCATCTTTGTTCTTTTTAAGTATTTTGTTGAGTAGACTTGGTCTCGCCAAATTGGAAGCTTCCTCATGTAGAATTTGGTCTTTGAGCAATTTTTCCGCTTTCAGTTCCAACTCTTGTAGCTTCAGATGGTCTTTTAAGCTTTCATTTTCACGCATCAAATCAGCGTATCTCGTTTGCAGAGTTGATAATCTTGAGTTTCGAGCTTGTAAATTCTTCGTCAACTGTCCAATTTGCTCTGTAAGATTGACTCGGTCATTTTGACCCAAAAGATTTTCTACCTTTTGATCAACATGGGATGAGAATAGTTCATTGCATCTTGTTTCCAAATCCTTGTTCCTTTGTTCCAACAGCATAATTTGCTTGGTCTTATCTTCAGTTCTTGTTTTATGAAGAGCAACTTCGTCTCGGTGTTGAGCCAGATTTTTTCGAGCTTTAACCTCCTCTTCTTCCAGCCGTGCCTTTAGTTTCTCAATCTCCTTTGCTGATATGGTACGTTCTCGCTTCAAGGTGCATACTTCTCTTTTCAATCTCTCATTTGAATGGGTGACATCCTCCCAACGCTGTCGCAATTCTTGTATCTCCCTTTCTTTTGTGACATATTCACTACGAATACGGTGGTAGGTATCTGTCATGGATCTTTGGACATCGTTGAGAACAGGTGGTGTTGCAGGCGCCGAAATGACTTCACCAGAGGTGGGTGGAAAACGGTTTTGCAATCGTGTGCGGAGCAACGGAGCATTTGGAGAACTTTGAGAAACGTTGCATGGGCTGTGATAGCTGTTGACATTATTCTGCTGTTGTTGTTGGGGATAGATGGGCACAGTCATAGTCCTCGGTTGTGGAACTTGTTGCTGGTGATAGTAATAACTGGGTGGCGAGGCTGGGTAAGTGCAACATGGTGGCGATGTTGATGATGAATTGTTATAGCTCGTTGGGGAACAAGGGACGGAACCCTGAGATTGTTGGGCTGACATCATGCCACCGTTGGTATTACAAGAGGTGCAAGGAAAAGATGTCGAAGGTGGATTCATTTCTCAATTTCTTTTAAAAATCAGCAAGGGCATGAAATTAATTGAATTGCGCAAGAAAATAAAAATAGATGAAAATTATCAGGAAAGCATAATAATGAGGATACTTACACACTGATTTTATTCTGATATAAAGCGCTTCCATGTAGGTAAATAATAAATTGATAGTTTTATAAATGTTTTCTCTTGGAACGTTTTTCAAAATTAAATATGTTTACAACCTGAACATGTCAAAGTGTAGTTAAGTTTAGAGACTGATAGTTATTTATAAAAATTAAAATGCGATGTGTTTGTAATGTAGGACCAAAATGCTATTTTTTAAGAATCAGAAGCAACTTCAGCACAAGCCAAGCCGAATGACATGAATATGAGTAATAACCGAAATTCAACAACTATTATCGGTGATGATGTTCAGTTTGTATTGTAAGTGGGGCAAGTATACATGTGTAAGTATCATTGTAAGTGATCATATACTTTTAGTAGTGTAGATAAATCTCTTAAAATTTACAGTTTAGGTACATTTTGGAATAAAATGTAGATTTTAAGGATTTACTTAGCATTATGTTTAGAAGAAAGGGCTCCAAACCAGCATAATATGTAAATCTTCCACTTCCACGTAAATTTGCTAGAGATAGGCTGACGTACCATGCTTTTCCGTGAAAAAATTATTAATGCAATTGGTTGATGAACTTTGGCTATTAGTCACAGAATGCTTCAAACATCTTATCTACAGACCGCATCATATCAGCCCATCTGAATAAAGCATAAAATTGGAAAAAAGGAATAAAACAGAGACAGCCTTATAATTTGTTGATGACTAGTATGCAATAGGTACACGTTTTTGTATGTAAATCATTATGTTGGTTCATTTATGCTTCATATC
>JAQFYG010000371.1:0-32928 GCA_034694325.1 Entomobrya corticalis | reverse complement strand
GAAACAACCCCGGCGAAGCCGGGTTTTTACATTACATCTGGCACTTATCTACCTCGGTATTTACCGATTTATTTTCTCCGTATAGTGCATACACTTCTGCTGTTGCTGCTCTCCTGATGCTCTTGCTCTTCTCAGCGAGACAGAGCTTTTGTTATTTTTTACCATTGTGCATTATGTTTTGCCGTAGAAAAAAATGTGTACATATGTATGCATGCCTAATATATTTTATTAAGTATTATGTAAAAAAAATATATACAACAAAATACACATATTTATTTGTATGCATAGTCATCATCATCTTTTTTCATTCTTTTTTTGAGCAGCATCAGCAGCATCTCTGCTAACACGGACCTATGATGATGACGATGATCGTCGTCATCACGAGCCATATGTATCATCAAATGCCTTTATGTCTGTATGCATATTATATGGCCGGTCTCTTTCTCTCTGCTTTCTCCACGGAAAGATCTGTATTTTTTATCTTTGCTATTTTCCCCTTTTCTGGTGATGCTCACTTTGCGCTTTCTCTTCTGATGTCTTTTACTAAGAAATGCATACAGACATGCAAGCATGCATGTAAGAAGAATGGATAGGAATTTTGGAAAAGGGAAAAGCATATTTTTTCCTAGTGGGCTCGGATACGGGTACTGCATCCTTCCTGCTTTTGCTGCTGCTGGTTGTGCGGTTGATCATGTTGATGCTGTATTTCGTATCCAGGAAAAAAGATGGAAGAAAGCAGCAGCGGAAAAAATGTCACTGGAGAGAAAATGGTGGCGGTAGTGAATCATGAGGCTGCTTTTTTATGACGATGGGATATGATGATGGTGTATGGTATCAGTGTATCAGGTATCTTTAGAAAATATGTTTAATGAGGGTCCCTAAAAAGAAAAATTTCCGAGTATTGGGTACATAGTGTACGGTGAGATATGTGTACGATAATAATAAAAATATATGACGTAGAAATATAAATGTTTAGACAGCATGGCTGGTGTTATTGGGTTCGTGTCTTCGACAGTCCTTGAGAAATAAGATAATTTTATAAAGATGCTGTTTTTACAAAATTATCGCTTCTAGGTTAACTGCCGATTCTCATGTTTTGGTGATGTAGAGATTCTGCAGCAATGTTGATTGATACTGACTCGCTGACTGTATATCTCTCGTCATGTTATGTTTTTTGGAGAAAAGTATGGAATGCTATGCATGGCCACTTGGCTCCATTCCATTGAAAGTGTGAAGAGAATATAACACAACAAGTCCTTAACACTCTGACTGACTGTTTCATTTTCTCTTCACTGCCGACTCGTATTCATTTTTTTCTTTTTTAAGATGGACAAAGCCTTCGCGTCATAAAGACTAGTTGTCTCGTAACTCTTGATGTTTCTAACGTAAGAAAATGCGAAATTGTATCTCATCGTCTCGTTTTCGTATAAACCTAAGCTTGTAACGTTTTAGAGTATTTTTTCAAATGGTATCGTGCCTGTGCCGGTTAATAGGATTATGTGTTTATACCGTAAATTTTCGAAGACAAGTAGCTTTCAAAAAATCTATGCTTAAATTACAAATAAATGGAATGTTTTCATGCTCCTATAATTCGAGCATTTACGGTTTGTATCAGTAAATACAAAAACTATAATATTCTTATCTCAATGTCTCCTCCTCCTACTCTCCGCCAACGCCACGATGACTACCGCGAGTGTAGTAACATCAAAAAGCAGACCGTCTCCGTTCTCCTCTTCCCTCTCTTTCTAGTCATTCACAAAAGAAGAAAGCAGACAAACACAAATGATCTTCCTTTCTCTCTGGTTTTCTCAAGAAAAACGAGATGTTCGGAAAATGCTCAAATGTAGCGAGTAAAAAAAGACAAGTACGTATATAGACACATACAACTACACATGAACATGATCATGTTCATCATGATGAACCCACACGAAAGAGGAAAGAAAACATCAAAAAGAAAAATAAGCTGCTTGAGTGATTCTCTGTTTTCTGTGTTGTTTGGTAAAACGAGAAAAGAAGAGGAAGCTGGTCTTGTGTGAATGTTTGTTTGAATTGAAGGAGGAGGAGAAGATGAGAAGACGATCTTCTAACAAGAAAAGGAGCATGATACTACGTTTCCTCACACAAACAACCCAGTACACAAGCACACAAGACAAGACGACAATCACCGCACTTGTTCCTCGTTAACTTTCCCTTTTTTCTTTGCTCACTCTAGAGTCAGTGTATATAAACTTGTAAGCGTCCCTTTTATATGATCTCCTTTAGTTCTTTCTCCGGGCTAACAATATACATAACGTTTGACCTGTCAAATAAACTGAAAAAGTACATTTATTATTTAAATACCTACCTGCTACTTTGAAATTTTATTTAGGCATGCGATATGATGTCACTCAAAAATTGTGACAAACGTTCAATTATTCATTCCCACATGTTATGTGAGAAGCATTTGAAGATACATATTTTTCCTTAAAATTCTTGACTCTAACTCCATCCATCCGTCACACCACCAAAAATCCTAGAAATTCTTACAAAGCCGGTAAAAAAGCGAAAACGAGAGAGACAGTTTGGAAAAACAATTCGCAAGAAAAGTAATTTACGTTCATTGTTTGTTGACTGAAAGGATTAGAAAGACGGAGAGAAAAAGATGGAAGACAAAAAGAAGTAAAGGTGAGAGAAAAACAATTATTTATTTTTTCCACTGAAAAGAAAATACTAGAAAAATAGAGAGAAAAACCCTTTTCCGATCTTATTTTTATCTTTGTCTTTTACAAGTAATAAGAAAGCATGAAAACTATGTTTACCGCATACATTTTATAGACAAAGAACGGAAAATTTTTCCAAGCATGGTTTACTAGATGGTTTACTCTTTGGTCAGCGGCTTTAGCAAAGTAAATGGTAAAACAATATTTATCTTTTATGACCACATAACGTACCTATAAAAAGCAAGAGCATGTGTATATGCGTGGGATGACGCTACAAAAATGACGACGATAGTCATCACGATTAAGATACCTACAAGATATAGATAAAAATGTGCAGGTGTACTTGAACGAAAGGGATAAAAACGTTTACATGATTACTGTTCCAGGATGCATTGTATGAAACCCTTGTCTAATCATTTCTGTTTGAGTCATCACAAAAGTCCATGTTTGTTCATCTATTCACATAATCAAACATCCAATCCATCCACTCCACACAAGAAACCATACATAATATTACAGCTTAAATACAGCACACATAGTGCACAATGCACTGCTCCCAAAAACCAACCCAACATCAGCCCAATAGTCACTCTTCTGAGAAAAAAAGTACCTTTAGTAAAACTAAAACTAACTATCACAAAATGCCTCATGTAAGTTTACTTCTTTTTTGGGTATATACCTACCTACATCAGTGGAGGTCTGCTTTTGCAACTTGCATGTGTGTGTATGTACGTCTGCCTTGGTAATAATGCCTCTGCTGCTGTTGCACAAGACATGACCATGATGACGACGATGGCGATGATGATCATGAGAACAAGTTAGCTAGAGAATAAGAGGAAGAAGAGAGAAGAGAATTCACAGCAAAAAAGCGGTACGTTTATGTAGCAAACCATTCTGAAAGAGAAGAGCTCTCCAGCAAGCGAGCAGGCAGGCAGCAGAGAGACGTACTTGTATTATTACTAGTATTTCAAAGCAAGTTTTGGTTGGAAAATAGAAGAAAAAACATTTTGCCTAGCTGTAACTATTGCATTATATATTTTTCCCTAAGTCTGCAGCTCTGACTGAGTGAGAGCCTTTTTCCACATAACACACGAGCAAAGCAAGTAAACCCATCATCAAGGATAATATCAAGATATGTATAAAAAGCAGGAGCGGAGTGAGTACACACGGCTAAATACAAGACAGGAGCAGAACGGACAAGAATGGAGCATTTTATGGATGGAGAAGAGAACAGATAGATAGACAGATACTCACATTTTTACTAAACTCTAAACAGTGCACCGCACCAGCAGAGCAGTCATTATTATTTTTGTGTGAGTTTTGCTTGTTGTAACGTAAGTACATTATTATTATAAAAAATCATACACAAGAAAATGCAACGAGAGAAAAAGGGAAAATAAATGCATTGTGAATATTATTACAACTCTTGCACCCTCCAACACATACAATGTTAAATACAAACCTTCTGCTGCTTTGAAGGAATAAGTCAAGTTTAGTCATCATCATGATTCCCATCGTCATTCACCAGCAGCAGCAGCGCAAGAAGAGCCAAAGGTTAGAGTAATATCGGTAAATAGCAGAGAACTGAAGCTCAAAAGTAAAAACAAAAAAATGTTTGAAGGAAGGAGCAAAAAGGGATGGTTTGATATTTATTTTTGTGGTGCTTTTTGTATTGCATTAGTTTAGTTTAAAGAAAAGAGAGTGACGGTGCCAAATAAATAGAGAACACAAGACACAAGATGTGTGGAGTGAATACTAGAAGATGATTTGGTTGTATTTTTTCTGAGAAAAGCGTTTACATAAAGAAAATTACACAAGAGGGTGAGGATGACATTGGTCATCTGAAAAGGAAAATTGTGCATGTTGTAGATTTGTTTTGCTGCATAATAACATTACATTCAATATATTCTTTGTGTGTACTTGGCCAGTGGCTACTTACTGTGAATGTGAGTAAAGTAATATGTAATTGAAATAAAAATCACATGAGAGTCATCATCATCTCTCTGTTACTCTTGAAAAAAGACGAGGAGCAGAAATGAAAAGAGATACTAAATGATACGACGACAAAATAGTTTTGCAGAAGAGTGCAATGCAGTATAAAAGATTGAATGCATCAACAAGAGTTCTGTATATATTTATTTAACTTTTATATTTTTACAAAGTGTAGAAAAATGTGTTGATTCATTACTGCACTAAACAAGTTTTATTTAAGTTATGTGCACACTGTATTGCTGCAGAGTGTGGACTGTGGAGTAAAAAATAATAATGAATGTGAGGCAAAAAAATAGATTACTAAAGTGAGTAGTGCAGCTGCTGCAGAAAGAGCATCTTAATAAGTGATCAGTTTACATTATTACTTATTACGATTAGTTTATTAGGAGAGAAGTAGGCAGTTAAATAATCCTTTTACAAAGATGAAGCAAAGGAAAAGAACTAAATCGGCTAATAAGCGTCCTCGTCATAATCGGCATTTGCACAAACAACAAGGCAAACTGGTTGCTGGTTAAAATAAAATATCTTTGTCGTTTTTGTTAAATGTTCAAATTATGAGTGCTGGTAGAGCTGGTTGTTGCAAGTACAAAGTGAACTTTATTAAGACATCGCACATCATCAGCATTATGCGGTCCGCATCTCTCTGCATCATCGTAAATAACTAGCAACACGACTTAACTAACTGTTTGTGTGCGAGTGTTGTATGTGGTGATCTTTTAATAAAAAGTCTTTTTAATAAGCTGATCTCGTTACTGCTGCAGTTATTATTGCTTGTGTGAACAACAACAAAAAAGGTAAATGCATTTATAATCAGTAATAAAAATGACAATTGGCTGGTTCGTTTTCGCTACGTTTTTGAAAATGAATTATTTAAATTTAAAAGTCATTCGTGCGATAAGTATTTGAACATGAATACAGAATCGGATGAGTTATTATTACGAACTGCATAGAATTCGTCATCAACTCATTTCATTCATTCAGAGAGATAGATAGTGGAGTTGAATAACTTTGTGTGTTAATTTATTTGGTTTTATTTGGCAAGGATGTTCATTTAGTTTAAAAAAGCTATTTATGTATGCGTTCATGTCAATGCAAATTATTTGCTTGTTACAAAAATAAGTACATATTTCTTATTTTTATCTTTGCTTGTACGCAGTTCACACACGACACGACAACACACATTAAGTTGAAATTCAATTATCTTCAGAACCAATCTATTTACTCCGTACATATTCAGAACTCACTCAGTGTTGTTGATAGCGTCGATGTCGTCAGCTTTCAGTAATTTTGTTGTCTTTTTCTGTGAAAATAGTAATGGGATGGGTTAATAAGGCTTTTTAAAAGTTGAATTAGGCAAGTTAATGAGCGAATGAATAAATAAATGGTTTTATCATAAATGAATTAAAAAGGGAGAGATATATGTAGCGTGTCAGCCAGCCAACTGTTTAAAAAAAGAATGCTAAAAATTGCCAATTTACTTTTTTGCGGTCTGCGGCATTCTTTATTAATCATATTGTGTTTGGTAATGTGAGCTAATCATGTTTTGTCTTGCTTTTCAGGCATTTTTGGAAGATTGATTCAATCAAGTCTTCTTTGAGAGACAAACAAGACGACCTTGATAATCAGGAACGAATCTAAAGATTTTGAAAAGAATAGCATAAACATTGTGATTGTGACAAAAATTGCAATGAGTGCAGAAAACCGCATAGTTGACATGCAGCGCTTTTAGCAAAAGTACAACAAACATTTCTGGCATTGATGCAGTTTGATTCTTTGTCTTCTTCTAATGGATCTCATCAGCCATGACAAGTAGTTAAAATAATAATTACACATTGTCTTCTTGTGATAATTGGTGAATGCACTTAAAATCCAACGCTTTAGTTATATTTTACGTCATTAATCATTGCATGAAAGTGATTTAGCTGTTTAAGTCTATTTTGTCTGTAAAATACACCAGTGCAAGCAGAAAGATGTGCAGCATTAAGTGAATGTGACATTTGTTTATTTAAATATTTTCGGATTCTCCTCGATCGAAAAATCGATTACCGGAGAACAGCAGCGAGTAGTTTGCTCTATTTCCATAAAGGTTTAAGGTTATTGCAATTGCAATAAACCTTCGCAATTCGTCTCAATGAAAATGTCACGGAGAGGAGACTCCACGCGCGTATATAATATCGCCGTGGTTGGTCTTTCGGGTAAGTTGAATATTCTAATTTGAAACAATGGTCTATAATTCTGTTTTTACGATAAGATTTAGAAGCAGCATACACAAACTAAATAGGTTGCTAAAATCATTAAAAGCTTTTTAAATCTTTAGCTTTGAATTTCAAAACTCGAAGTTTAAAAAATCGATACGATATCATGTTCTAATACCTTGAAGTATATTATGCTCCCCGAAATATATAACTCAATCAAACAGAAAATAGTTAGCATTCAGTATAGTAAATATGTTTTTAAGTTAAAATTGGGATAAGAGAAGCATATTGACTGGAAGGACCAATAATTTGTGACAGTCAAGACATTTGAAACTAAAATAAAATATCATATATCGTCTACTTTTACTTTTGATCGGTAATTAAAACGGAAAGTTTAAATTATCAACAAAACAGTAATAAAGATAAGACAGAATCGATTCCCATGTACAATATCATACAATTTCTACAATCCTTGGATTTTAATTGATTGTTTAACATACAATGCACGGATGAAAGTTATAAAAGAGTAGATATGAAAAATATTTGCGATATGGGGATTATTGATTATTTTATGTAGAAATTATATGTACCAATCTTAGCATTGTAGGTGGCTGAAATGAAACCTCATTAAAATATTTTATTATACGATTATTATTCTTCAATCTTAATCATTTTCTTACTTTGCTTTGTACAAACTCAATAGAAAGAAACTTTTAATGATTTTTGTACACCACGTCTTTACGATTATAGACTTTCAGATGCACACGCCAAAGAATTTTCTTTGACATTTTAATTACAATTTATGCTTTCTTGAAAGACATACGACATTCCATTTTCATTATTTTTACCACCATATATGTAAGTAGACATGAAAGAACACATTATATTTTCATTTGAGAAAGACGTGAGACGTGGAATTATTTTCAGCTTCTTGAAATGAAATAATACTTGCTACTTGGTATTAATAAGAAAAGAAGTAAGTCGACATAAAGTCAAACTCTGTTTTAACAAGCAGTACATAGACACGTAACCTTGTATGCAGCTCATAAACTCATCATGGCAAATGGCAATCAGTTTTATCGTTTTAGTATCGTGAAGGTAAAGGTGCTTCCGTTCTTCTTTTCATCCACTTACAATCTACCATGTACTTATCAAACTCTTTTGCATATTTATATCGCATTCTTCTCTGATATGCAAATGCTGATGAATATAACTAAAATAAAAGTGTATTTTGTTGTGGAGAACACACACTTCAAGTCTTCAACTCCGACACTCATAAACAGTAGAATGTTTCACTTCTGACATTTTACTTAAATGCTTTCTTCCTCCTGCTCGTCTGAAAAATATAAATAATTTCATATTCCACATTCCTCAGCACACACACAGTAAGAAGAGTTACCTGCCTTATTCGTTAAATATCATGCAGTCAAGCAAAAAGGAACAAGAAATGAAGAAACAGTCATTTCTTCACACACAAATTTAATGATGACAGCAACTTAAGAAAATACAAATAATGCAATGCAAGCGCACAATATTTTATAGCTTTTTTTAAATTTATATCTTTTCTCATTCAACAAGACTTGGTGGGTTAGATCGTCTTTTCAGATACATAAATCCATAAAATGCATAGTAATCATATCATCGTTTTCTATTTCAAATAAATAGCCATAGCCTATAAGTCTGTCTCTGACTTTTAGAACAAATACAAAAGCACACGTACATTCTACATACATCAAATTTTTCCATTGTGTTTATTTTTATAAGGAGAACTTCCATATAAGAACGTCCGCACACAAAAGTCAAACAGTCAAAAAAGTCAGTCGACTCAAGAGAGAGAGAAAAAAACCGTGTCGCCATCCGCGCCGTCATTCCTGTTCTTGTACTTGTTCAGTTTCCTGTCATTACAACAGCAGCAGCAGCAGCAGCAGCACACCGGATATCATTCAACCTCTCACTCACCACAAGCTGTTCTTTTTTCATATGTAAAAGTGTACCATGTAGTTAGGTATCATCAACAATCGACATTCCTTAGCAGAACCAACAACTCTTCTCTTTAGTATTCTATTTCAACTTGAACAAAGGAACGTACTTATATTTAAACTTAAACTTAGATTTTGTTCAAAGCATCCTCTTCCAAACAGCCACACGGGCAATTAGGCATTTTGCACTTTGAACACCTTCCATTCGTCCTCTTCACTTCATCTGCTTTCTGCTGTTGTATTTAATTAGTCGTTCTTGGGCCTTGATACTTGTTTACCGAAAAGGACAACGGGATAATGGTTGGTGGTGATGCTGCGTCGCGAAATTTGCCTATTTCTTTGTCATTGATTCGTCATTTTAGTCATCTCTCATCATCATCACAACCACCACCAACCATATACCACACCAAACAGAAAAAGAGAGATGGTTGATGATGAAACCGCACTGCACACAAAGTTTTTTTTTACTTTTTGTGTTTGATGATGTGACTTTGGCATGACAAAAAGTGAGCAAATATCTATATATAGCCTGTTTTCCATTAAAATGACATGAAAGGTTATAGCACTATCAGGATAATGACTGTTTGTGCTATATACAATTTTTTGCTAATAACAAGGCTCAAACTCTTCTCTCGAAAAGTACTGCATACTTTGTTTGCTCTTTGTCAGTGGAGACGACAAGTTACAACGGGTTTTGGGAAGATGAGAGTTATTGTGGTAATCATGTATGTACCTAAGCTAAAACCATATAAAGAGCAAATTGACATGAAAGTGAGCGAGAAGAGAGCACACACACACACATGCACATACACACAGAGAAGACGAACACAGCAGCATGTGAAATTGATGACAAGGAAGGCAGATAGACAAGTCAAGTGTCTCTGTTCCTCGTTTATTTTATGCGGTTCGTTTCATTTCATTATTCGACACGGATGACGATGATGATGGGGATGTGACGGATATCGTTGTGTCAGTGTCACTCTCATTTTAACTAGCGAGCAGAGAAGCTCAAAATATAGAGATATTGCTTTTGTACCTGACTCCTGGGATGTTTGTAAGGTCGGCAAAGGTTTATATGTTTCCTAAAAAGATTAGAATTCCTACTTTCTGTTAAGATAGTAAATCTATTAAATTTTGATAAAATCATTGAGAAGATGGATTTGTTCCGACCATATAAACTCTTAATCTATCCAATCTATACATATCGTGTCTAGTCTCCTGTGACTTTCTCCATTTCACACCAAACATTGCTCTGTACCGCCACCACCACCTAACCTATACCCATCCCATCACCACCACCTCATCTTGTTACTTCATCTCTCTCCTGCTTCCTTCCTATTTTATTTTCTATCCGTGTCAATTTATCTTTGAAGACAAAAGTCACTGATAGGCTTTTATACATTCTTATCTTTATACCCTTAATCTCAAGATATATTTTATACACACTTGCTTACATGTGTGTACATTTGTATATTTTTTATTTTGATGATAATCTACTTGTTTGTCAACTCGACTTCCTTCCTTCTCTTTCTCACTTTCGCACTTGTCGTATCTCACCCTTGCGCTCTCCCAAGAGCTATATACTTTTTCCCTTTTGCTTTAATTTAGAATGCTCATTGGTTTTTAATGACATGATATATTTATTCTTCTTCTCAGTAAGCTCATCTCTCCATCGCCTTTTACATTTACAAGCCCTCTTCTCTGTCACATTTATCGCAGAAAATCCTTTTCATGCTTTAATTCCGTCCTCCCTTTGTTGGTGCTCTTCTTGCTGTCTGTAAATTTAAGAAGGAAAGAATATGTTTGTGCAAAATAGTCAGTCAGCACAGAGCTCAGACTCAGCCTCACCAAAAAAGTCGTTGTCGTTTTCCTTTTTTCTTCGTTTCTAGTTAAAATAAATATGTCATGATGGAGAATCTCGATAGCAGAAGATGTAATAAAAGTAGGCATCATACATACTTACCTAGACACTTATACATGTTCCAACAAATCCAAGGCTATAATATTGTAATTGCAGCAGCATCCGACTTTTCTATAAGTATTTTAGAGCCAGAAAATGCTTATAACGCCCAGAAAAAAGGACCAAAAACCAAACCACGACGACGATCCAATTTCCTTTCTTGGAAGGAAATACCTAAGGAAAAACGTGCGAAATGATCAGCAAGTCATTCCTCCTTATTCTCGTTTCGTTTTTCCGGAGTATGTACTGTACTCTGCCTATATTTCCTTAACTTTCTTTCTGTGGTTCCGTGAACTCCAATTTCGTTTTTTCTAACTAGAGCTCTCCTGCCACGCTGTGTTATGCCTTGTCAATGTCAATTTTCAAGTCATTTCATTTTCCAAAGAAAAAAATTGAATGTGGCATGGTGGCATCATGACACGGTGGCTTGGCCTGTTGTGTTTGGATATTGGATATATATGCGGTGTGGTCTGACATGAAAGTTTATATAAATGTTTAGGTACTTTATTTCACACTTTTTTCATCTTAACTAATAAACCTGAAGAGACGCAGGTGTGGGAGGTGGGAAAACCTCCACTTTTTTGTTTTAACTTTGGCTAAATTACTTTACTTTTCTGGTGGTGTTGGTCATGTTGGTGATGTCGGTTCGTGGCTGGCGTGACACAATTTCTTTGACTTTTCTCATCCAAACAATATGAAAGAATCCCACCATCCATTTATTCAGAATTCTAATCATGTCGTCATCACCATCTCCTCTCTTCAAGACAAGTATTCTTATAGTTTTCAAACATGAACTTTACTCCACTCCACCTTCTTTATTATTCGATCATGATCGTTTTTGAGCCACCTTCTCCGCATCTTTATTACTCACTTGCTCCACTACTACTAACTAAAAACAAACTGGAACATATATACCAGCCACCCACGCATCGTAGCATTCACATGTCAAAACCATCCTACTCACAGAACTTCATTTTGAAAACCTCCTTTTTTTCCAGTCAACCAAAAACTAAAATACCTGCAGAAGTGAGAAGAAAAGGCATTTTGCATAACCACTTATTCAAGATAAAAATGTTAGTTAAACGTTTTTTTCCAATATCGCTATTTTTAGCAGTTTTCCAAAGAAAAAAACAAGAAATACAGCTTTTTATTTGCATGGATCATAGAACAGAAAATCTACTGGATATCTGTTATTTCTGATCTCTGGCAGATTTCTCAGTAGAAGAAATCCCTACGTCACTGCCAAAATGGATCCTTGCCTTGCCACTTGCCAGAAAAAGAATTTTGTATGTCGTATGTAAATATAAAATAGATATTCTCAATTCAGTTCAGTCATGTTTGTTTGTTCCATGTAAATCCTTCGATTTTTTTCTTATTTTTCTTTCTTTTTTGCATCACAAGATCGCAACAACAGCAAACATGATCACAATCAGAAGAAAAAAATATAAATATATTAGAGATCAAACTAGCTAGACAGGCAGGCAACATTCTTGAAAAACTCCCTATTTTCATTGATGACGTTAGATACATTTTCCCCATTTTTTCCTCGATCGAAAGCAAAGAAAGAAAAAAATAGATCCTTGCAAAATACGAAGAAGCAATCAGGCAAAAAAGAAGAATGATCATGACGATGATGATGATTACTCAAGATCGAGCTGTATTTTGCGAAGATGCTTTTGTTGAGACGGGTGAAATAGGCTGTTGTATATTTGGTTATGGCATCAGCATCACGGGATTGTGTTGTTGATTTATGCCCACTTATGTTCACTTCCTTTTGACATGACGTAAAACTAGCGAAACAGTCTCGGAGATCCAGAAATGTAAAAAATAGAATGAAAAACATTATTCAGCGTTTCATTCCCAATTTCTCTGTAGAGAAAACGTAGAGAAAAAACTAAAAAGAGAATACATGCCAATAACCTTTCGAAACTTCGTTTCGCTTTTTCTATAAAACGAGTTTCCTAATTTTAATTTACGATTTTGCATACTTGAAAACAAGCCATGAAATCATTAGCAGAGCCAAATACGTAACAGTAAGACAAAATTACTCAATTGAAAATAAATAATTAGGCATTTGAAACCGAATTTCTTTAGAAATTAGTTTCCGGGTTGAGAAGAAGGGTTAGCTACCTAATAAAAGCAATATGTAATAGGTCGTTGACCAACTTTCTCCAGGATTTACTCATACTAAAACTCAAAGCACACTTCCGGTTACACAACAGAAAAATACATCTCAAAAATTTTATGCGATCTTCTTCTTTGCTGTAAACGGAGCTGTTCAAACAGAAAAGCAAAGGTTATTATTATCCCTAATACCAAAGTTGTCAATTTAATTAAATAGTTTTGTCAGTGCGACACAGAAAATAAGGATGGCTATAAAACCTGTTTTATTTTTCAATATCATTACCCTATTTTCTACAACTTTTTACTTTTAACTTGACTATTTTCATTTAAAAAACTTTCTTAAACGTGAAGCATTATTGCCTATAACGAATATCAAATAAGAAGTGGAAAGAGAAAAGTAGGGCAAACAATAATGGAATAGGAATAAAGAGAAGCGCATATTACATTATTTGGGACAAGGGACGGATAAAAATTATTTTCATCTTCTTTTTTACTATTTAACTACACTAAGGACTTTCTCCGTTTTTCGTGACTGGGACATTGAGAGATGCATCTTGAGAGTATTTTGCGCGTGTGTATTTTTCATATTGAAAATTTGTGAGGTGGAGCTATTTAGCAAAGGTAAAAAAGGATGATTAAATCCAAAGACCTTTTTCAATCGTACCGACATGCCACTCTGCCTCTTTTGAGGAAAAAAACCTTTTCTGATCCAATTCAAAACTTTTAAAACCTGAAAACAACCTCTCGTTTTACTTTTTTGCTTTTACCCACTTCTGATTACCTACATTTACTTTGCACGGTAAATATTTTCCAATTCAGGAGCACGTACTCACACAAATAGTGTGTGTACTTTTGTGTGCAGTTAGCAGTCATATTCAGACTTCCTCCTTTTATCTCTCTGGAGGAGGATGAGTGTGACGCTCTCTTCCAAAATGCTCCAATTCACGTTCCACTTTTGCACAAAGAGATTATACGTAGAGAGCTGAAAATGTTTTCAGATAGATTTTCAATCAATGAATTGTGCAATAGTTTTCCTAATATGCCAGCAGCACACAAGTATTTATGTGCATTTAAAACACTTTGAAATTTCCACTTATTGCTGTTCCTCAAGATATTGTATAAAATGAGCAGAAAAGAGTTACGTTTCGTACGTGTGCATACATATTATGCAATCATCAGCATCACCTCCATCATGAAAAGGTGTCTTTTGCTGCTTCCTTTCTCCTGAATTTCTCCATCGGCGTACTCTAACTGTATATATTACTCTGTTTTCTCCTAAAATGTATGTATTTTCACTTGCCATTTCATTTATTCTCTGTGTATCTCTTTCTCTTGTAGTTAGTTATTAAGGTAGAGAGAGAGTGTGTGAGTGGATGAATGAGTGAGTATGCAGAGTGCAGAGCCAGAAGACTAGATTAGTTTTTTTGTGTGTGTATGTGCTGGTATGAGTGTGTGGGATGTGGAAATGAAAAATGGACTTGTAAGTTGTTAGAAGCTCAGAGCTCACCGGAGAGTGAGCTTTTAGCTTTCCTCCACACACTGGCATAGTTCCTCTTCACAGCGCGTTTTAAATGGAACATCACGTTCTCCGAGTAAAAGTGTAATCGTGATGATGAGAATGATAAGAAGGATAATAGTTAGTAATATATCTTAAAGTACATGGTGGTGGCGTAATACGTACCTACACACAAGAGCAGAGTTGCATGACATGACTTTCTCCCTATTTTGTACAAAACTTGCAGCATACAGTCAGCTAGATATATTTGGAAGGAGAAAGTACAATAGAAAAAGGGAAAATGAAAGTGAATAATAATCCGGGAGAAAAATAAAATCCTTTTGCAAAAGAAGAAGTTTTACCATCCAAGCAAATCCAAACCCATGCCATTCATGATCTCTTTGTGATTTTTTTTCTGAAAAAAGAAGAAGAATGAGATAGTATGGAATAGAGTTGTAGGATTTTTTTCTTGGGTGGTCTGGGAATAATAATAAAAATAATGGTTCACAAAAGGAGAGAGAGAGAAAGGCAATAAGGAAGAAAAGAAAAGAAAAAAAAGAGTCAAGACTCAAGTCAGGTGAAAGGAAAAGCTGCAGAAGAAAAGGAGAAACTATAAAAGCTTTATATGAAACTTTGGATATAAATATAGGTTTTTGGTTCTACTTATAACCTTGTGACTCCCTTTTGCTTTTGTTATACAAGCCACAATTATTTAAATGATGAGAAAAGAGAAGACTCATCGTATGCATGGCTTCATAATACGCTCTGGTGCTGGTTATCTGCTGTTGTGTAATTTCATATATTGCCTGATGATGATGAAGCAGATTTCATGAGGAAGGAAAAGGAATACAAAAGGATGTTACATGTGGATAGGAAAAAAAGGTAAAAATATGTGCAATAATGGATTCATCTAGTTGCTTGAGTGAAAAGGAAGGAAAAAAGGATTTGTAAAGGAGCTGCTAAGAAAATGAACAAGGATAAGACAGCATGCATGAAAGTGAAAGTAAATGAATGGGAGGAGAAGAAATGTTATTGGTGGATTTTGGTTTTGAACATAAAGTTTTGTCTTGTTTATCAGAATATACACCAACCCAGTTTTTAATACGTAGTTAAAAAAGAAAAGTTAAAAAAGAAAGCATGTAAAACGCATAAAACAGGATGTATACCATTAAACTGAATTATAAACTCCTTTTTAATGTACTTTCGGTAAATACTAGAATATGAATTGATCATTTTGGTCAATTTTTATTATAATTTTTGTTGGTATTACGCTATGTTTACAAATTTGCAATGATAGTAAAATTGACGCCGTAAAAAGAATTCCGATTTTTTTATAGAAAAGTATGCGTACTAGGTCAACTGAAGAGAAAAAGATTCTAAAGTTTTATACGATTGATATTGCTATTATAAAAGAAAGTAACTTTACATTTGAATACCTTTGTTTGTTTTATAGGCACGGAAAAGGACAAGGGTCAAATCGGCATTGGCAAATCCTGCCTCTGCAACCGGTTCATTCGCCACCGAGCTGACGACTACTTTCCTGAACACATTTCCGTTCTCTCGGTCACAGACTTTAGTGGGCGCGTTGTCAATAATGACCATTTCCTGTACTGGGGCTATGCCACGAAAGCGATGGAAGACAGTCCAGAAATTGGCTTTAATCTGATAGAACAGACAGAGTTTATTGATGACGCTACATTTCAGGCCTTCAAAGGTGGCAAAATGGAACCTTACATAAAACGTTGCGCATCCACCCGTGTCTTTTCTGCAGAGAAGCTCATGTACATCTGCAAAAGTCAACTGGGAATCGAAAAAGAATACGAGCAGAAAGTGTTGCCAGACGGAAGGTTAACCATTGACGGATTTATTGTCTGTTACGATGTCAGTGCTGTGCCAGGTAGCCCCAAAATTCTGACTTTTGGCTCGATATAAATATAACTGCTTCAAATTTCTTGATGATGAGTAGGTATGTATTAATCTCAACTATTTATCCTAAATTCATTACAGGGAGGTCGATAGAACGCCAAACAGAGTATTCAGCTGCCATCCTGTTTAATATAATCCGGAATAAAAAGCCGGTAGTACTTGTCACGACAAAAAATGACGAAGCTTGTGAAGCGTATGTAAAAGAAGTAGAAAAGCTCGTCCAGCGCAAAGAATTCCGCCAACTTAACATTCCCATTGTGGAGACGTCCGCCCACGAAAACGTGAACGTAGACGCCGCCTTCATCGTGCTTGCCCAACTAGTCGACCGCGTCAAAAACCGATTGCGCCCATTATCCTATAATGAAACCGCTAGAAACCGGAAGGAAATGCTAGACTCCGTATCAGACTCATTCCAAGCTCTAATTCAGTCCCACGTAACAGACCACCGGGCAGTATGGACGCCCGTCTACCGCGAGCTGCTCAAGTACCCCGCTTTCCAACGCTATATCGAGCTATTTGGCGAGGACTGTGCGCAGCGCCTGTTCCGACGCCATTTGAAACGACTGAAAGATGAGTATCTCTCAAGGAGAGAACGTCGTTACCTGGAAAGGCTCCCTGAAATACTCCAGTCTCTATTCCCAGAAGGTATCCCAGAGAGTCAGCCTTGGGACGTTATTGTCCAACGGATCAAGGAGCATCCAGAATGCTCCCTTTATTTTGTCGTCGCTCCTTCCGGTCTTGCTCCAGAAACGGATTGGACATGGGGCTCAGAGTCATCCACAGAGACGGCAAATATTCGCAATGAAAATAGAATTCCTTTGGAACTTTTGACCATCGGAGAAGCGGAAACAGTCTGGCGTAATATAATCAATTCCCTGCAGCAAGACCGAAAACGATTGGAGTTCAGGCAACAGTTTAAATTTTTATTGGATAATACTCCATATGTCACACCAGGAAAAAGTCTGCAAGAGCTTCAGGTCCTTTTCATGGGTCATGAATGCTTTGAGGCATTGACCGGTCAAGAAATTCAGACAATTTATGAGCAGCATCAAGCCGAGCTAATAGAAAAGGCTAAGAGATCCTTCATAGAGCTCATGTTGGAGCACGCAGAAATTTTTGCTCAAGTGCAAACATCCTCCCCGATGGCGACAATTACGCAACAGCAAGTCCGTGAAGTGATGGACATTTTGAGTGAGGACTCCCGCTACAAAGCCCTGGATCGTTTGGACCAGGAGAGGAAACTGATGTTTCTTCAGCATCTTGGTTTTGTCCACTGTCCCCAGAGGGAGCACTGTCCCTCCTACCCGAATTGTATGGACTCCCTTGTGGAACGTTTGCTTGACTCCACAGCGCCCAAAGCACCCATCCATTTTAACAATGGGAATTCCAACAACTTGTCCACAGACGCGGTGCTCACTTTATACCTAATTGGATCTCCAGAAATGGTGGATAATGTGAGGTTTGGATTGGAGGAACATTGCGAAGACGATGAATACGAATTGGACGGGGTTGTCTACACGGTGGAATTGAAAACACAGGATATCCCCATGTCCTTTCCCACAAATACTTCTGGTCATCTGCAAGCAAGGCTAGTCCTTTACTCCACTGGTCAAACTTTGGAAGATACCAAGGCTTATCTAGAGAAAACTCTGCTAAGTAATCTTGCGGAAGAAAATGTGCCATTTGCTGAACCTCCGGTGGTAATAGTGTTTAGCTCGGCCGCGGGGGAGGGAGGAAATCCGGAGGAAGCCCTCTCAAACGACGGACAGAGTTTGGCGGACAGTTTGGGATGTGGTTTTGTGGATGTGAGTGGGTCGGAGGAAAGGCCAAGTACGCAGCTTTTGGCGGAAGCACTCCAAAGTCTGGTGAGAAGCTTAAGGGATAGGGTGAATCCACATCAGAGTCCGTTTGCGTCGCAGGTGGTTTTGGCTGGGACGCCACCTGATATTAGGGTGATCATGTGCATGTTTTGTGGGGACTCTTTTAATATCGGAGCGTTGATCGCGCCACTTTTTACTCTACCGGCATGTCAACAGACTGATGAGAAAGCGATTAGCTTGCTAACGTTTTTGGGAGATAGGAGACGTTGTGTACAGGTGAGCTCAATTGGCACATAATGCCGTAAAAATGCTTAAATCTTAATTATATTTATTGATGATTTTCCATAATAATACATTCTAAAATGTCGGTTGCGATTATAATTATAATATGTAAACTTTACAATATTGATATAGAACTAGGTACATACCTATAATGTGTCCGTAATCTATACACGAGCTATATTCGTTAATTAAAACAACAGAAAAATCTTCAAGATATCTTTATAGACTTTTTGATTATGGTAGTATGAAATGAGGAAATGGAAGTAGGAAAGTACATTGCAATTTTCTCACGCTACTACATTCTCTGGGTGAGATTGTTTGCAAAATATAGTACTGTTCGACGACACTCGTGACGACACATTCTTCATTAGCCTTTAGGAATACATGCAACACAGATCGTGGGTTTTCCACTTTTGATGATAGCCAAACGTTGCAAAGCTGCAAGCTTCATGATACAACTGTAGAAATTGAAAAGGGGAAAATATTGTGCAATTAATTTGTGTACATTTGTTATCTGTATCGTCACAATTTTAGTATTCCTAATAAATATATAATCCAAATCTAAGCAAAGATAACTTAACAACGACAAGTACATAGTATAGTACAAGCTTATAGTTTAGCTTGAAGAGCTTCTATTTTTTGTTATTTGGGACCAACAATAGTAGCATTTCGATTTATGCCCTTATTAATCCCGGCTAGCTTAAAAGAATTTACGACAAGCCTAATCAAAATATGATTAATGGGAAACGAAGGCCTGTGAAGAAATTTTTATGTTCTTTTGCCCATAAAATATCCTGTTTAATGTTTATGACATATATTTGCATAACTTACGACATAGAAATGTGACGAACATATGAGAATTTGATAATAAATTATATGACAGTTGTTAAAAAAGAATATTGCTGTAATTGTGTTTCTAACAGATAATTATGTCCTCATACCATGGTGCGTCGTCGCATCGCGAAGACCTTGTCCACGGTTTGATCCTCGTCTATTCTGCAAATCGCAAAGCTTCATTTGCAGCCCTCAAAGCGTTCTCATCAAACGTCCCCAATCTTCCCATTCAAATCATTGCTGTTACAGAAAACGGAGGTGCTGCATCCGCCATGTTCGGTTCTACCCTCGGTCAAAAAATGATCACTGATGGAAACGCCCTCGCTGATGAACTCCGAGCCCATTTTGCAACTTGGAGTGGAGAACATACAATGGGCATTTACACCCCATTTTTCCGACAAGTTTGGGATCAGAAGAATGATATCGAGAAGGCGTTCCGGATGGAGTCGCCACCACTTTACAGAGCGCCACCAGCACCTGCTCCAAGACCGGGACCAGGTGATGGTACTGCTACAAATAACGACTCAGACGACATTTACGAACAGTTACCAAGTGGGGATAGTGACGGGGAGGGGGGTAGTGAAGATGCTTTGGTTAAACCGTCTTGGATACGGCAGCGGCAGGGACCTCCGGTTGGAGGAGGCCCCCCGTTCGGTAAAGGCGGCCCTGGTGGTAAAATGGAGGCAAGTCCAGCTTCAGATAACTTTGTTATGAAGGAATTCGACAATTTGTGGGCGGGAGCAAGAAGGAGTCATAGGGAAACTGGTGCTGGAGGGGTGGGAGGTCTTGGGGGAGGCATGATGCCAGGTAAAGGACAGCCTTATTTGGCGTTCACTACGGGAAGAAGAGGACAACTACCTAGTGGTCGGAACTCTGCAGCAAATAATAACGGAATGGGGACCCAACTCAGATCCCATGGAGGATCTGCAGGACACGGGACCAATCTAGGAGGAGTGGGCAGAATCAATATGGCAGAATATTCTGCTGTTACTGATGCCCTTTCTAGAATGCGTTTACCAAGGACATCGCCGCCATACTCCAATCTACCAAATGAAGACTATGTCAGTGACACCGGGCACAGGAATCGGGCAAACAGGTCGCGAAGAAATCCTGGAAGATTACCTCCACCTGCGAGTGATTCCAGCTCTAGTGCTAGTCCAGTTTCAGATCCGGAAGACTTCTCGAGGCCATCCAGGCACAAGAAAAAAGGACCGAAAAATACAAGCGTGAGGTCTAGGCATCATCAAGTGCCCACCGCGGGAGGACAAGTTGTGGGAACTGGAGGTGCAAAACAAGCGACAAACAAAGCGATATACACGCCAATTCCTACGGTTCCAAAGGGCTTTGTTCCGTATCAATTGTCTGCAGATTCTGGTATATTCTCAGGCTCGCGAAATAAGTCACTTACTATGGAAGAAGGATCTGAAGCAAGTTCACCGGTAGATGCAGAAAAGAAATCGTTTCCGAGGATGGCGTCAACTGGAAAAGAGCCGGAACAACCGGCAGCAAAGCCTAGTAAGGCCGAAAAGGCCAGAAACAAGAAGGAGAAACCACCAAAGAAGCTGACAAAATCCAAGTCGACGGAGCAACAACCACAAACCACTCCCACTTTTGGAACCAGTGTAAGACTACGCCCACTTATCATTTTCAATTCATTGATTAAATGACCTTTAAAATATTGACTTGTCATTTTTCTTGTAATGCAGCTTGAAGAAGCCACTTCTCAAAATGGTATCCTGGAACGCTGTGTCCGTTTCATTGAAGAGGAAGGTTTAGAGATGGAAGGATTGTACAGAGTGCCTGGAAATAGGGCTCATGTAGAGACTCTGTTTAGCAGATTGGCCGAAGACCCAAACACGAACATCCGAGCTTTAGATATTCCCGTGAATGCAGTTGCTACTGCACTAAAGGACTTCCTGGCTAAACGACTTCCACCACCAATTCCAACCGATATGATGGGGGAAGTTGAAAGGGTAATAATAAAACTTGTCTGGTCCTTTTAAATCCGTCATTTTCATCGATCCCAACAATGTGTTTTTACCTTTTGCTTGTTTTAATCAGGTGGCGCTAATTTCGGATAGGTCCCTTCGTCTTCTTGAACTCAAGCAATTTCTACTCCACCTGCCCCCACCCAATTTTGCCGTACTCCGCATAGTATTCTCCCATCTCGTCCGAGTCTCAGAACGCTCCCGTATCAACGCCATGGACTCGAAAAATCTCGCAATTTGCTGGTGGCCAACCCTTCTTCCATTCAGCTTCGCCGACATGCTTCGGTTTGAGCAGATGAGACCTCACTTGGAAGATCTTGTCCAGACCATGATTGACCAGTTCCCCTTTTTATTCTGTGGCAAAGAGGACGTGGTAATGGTCTGACATAGCCTGCACTCTCAGCAGTATCAGTATCCACAACATCCTCTTCACCCTCCACCTCCTCCCCCTCCATCTCGTCTTCCCCAGTTTCCGTTTGCTGGAGCAACAGCCGCTGATGCATCGTCAACAGCAGATACCGATGACTACGCAATTGTTGTTGGAGGTGCTGTTGCAGGGGATCCCTTTCTCATCGATCCCTCCTCCCATTCTCTTAATCAACGCCAGTCCCTTGAAGTTCCCTCCCACTACTATTACTACTACCAACAACTCTACGCAGATAGTGGATTCTCCTCTGGACAAACTGGTACTGGTGGGACTGCGACTAGCTCTACTTCCAGCTTTAGAAGGTCATGTTGAAAAACAAAATATCGACAGAATTACATAAATTTCACCACGCATGTAATAACGGTGTGACGAGCTAGTGAATTCGTAACCTCATCATAATAATTATCCAAGGATTTCTTTTTTAAATGGCACAGCTAAAATATTATTAAGAATCGATATTGGAATTATTGGAAGTGCCACACACACAACTACAAAAACCTGATGTTAGTCATGTATGGGATCTGTTAGACTTTTTTATATAATATGTAGAAAATCAAATTTTTAAAAAGTAACTAAAATGTTTCCAAAATTGTAGTCACAAGTCATCACAAAGATATATATATTATATGATAATAATCTCTAGGTTCATATTTCATAGCTAGCATAAACAAGAGGGTGAATTATATAAGCAGTTTTATGAATGCTAATTTTTTAAATATCGCACAATTAGACTTAGTTGTAGCCAGTTGTAGCATTATAGAAATAACTATCATTTCTAAATAAAATTAAACTAAATGCTATACAGAAACGTTATCTAGCTGAAATCAAATCGTTACATGACAAAAAGTAACTGAACTTAAAAGTTATAAGTTTAAGCATCCATCACTGAAAATATTTCTATTAGGCCACCTGCATATTATCCTGTTGGTGATCCGTTGTCAAATTAAATGTTGATCTCAATTTATTCGCGATACTGAATACATGTTTAATCGTGTAACATTAAAAGTTTCCGTTAGAGGAGTTTTTTAGGACGCTAGACGTTTTTCAATAATAAGTGGTTTTGTTTTCTTTGACTGCAAATATTTGTAGTTGTATAGAAGCTTTAGTTATATGTCTAATACATTGTTGCTCATTTATGAATTTAGTTCAAGGTTCAAATATTTTATGCCTAAAAAACTAAGAACTTGTATGTATTTCTTTACTGGCAAAAGGTTCAACGTAGATAATTTTCAATGATTTTTACTTGAAACATTAAAAATGTTCACAACGTCGCATTTTACTATGAAATTTTCAATCATGAGAAATCATGGAGAACGGAGAACTTGGTGGAAAGGTACATGATAAGGCACACACTCTTTAATAAGTAGGTAGGTCGTGTGATTAAGCGTACTAATATAGGTGTTTGAAAATTAATAAAAAATGTTGAAAAATTCGAAATTCTATCAAATCATGAGACTTGTTGCGAAAGAAAATATGAATTTTTACCGTTTATGCCAATTTTTTGTACGGGTTAAAAATGTTCTTTTATAAATTGTTGGACAATTATCATACACCAAAGTAGATTGAATCTTAGTTATGAAATACTGTAAAGAGCGTTTACTACGGAAATTAATGAACGCATAAGGAATATCATAATTTACTACCACACTGTTAAATAAATGATCATTATCTCACCACCTCGAACACAGTATTATCTTTGTAACCCATTAAAAAGTTAAAAAATATCTGTAGCTGATTATGAAAAAGCGAGTCTGTCTATGAGAGATGTGGATCTGAAAGAACACCTTTTGCATCAAACAAAAAGCACCAACTCTGAGATTTGCGGTGTTTCATTCATGTGTCTAATGTGTCTAGCCTTGCAATTTTGTTATGAATGAGTATACACAATACGCATCTTTTAGGGATAATTGACTAACGATAAACAAACATTTTACATAATTTTATACGAATTACTAAATTACTTACTAAATTACAATAATAATTCTTGGTAAATGTCTGTGCTAATGATGCGTGTTTGTGTGTGCGTCTGCTTTTACGTGATTTGCTTTTTATGGGTTTTGAGTACAATGACGATGATGATAATGGTGGCAAAGGAATCATCGTGCATCGTAATATTAGGACAACTGAACAGAGTGAATCCAAGAATTCCATTAATTTTTAGGATTTTCATAATAAACCAACTAATAGCTACTAACGTTCCATGAATAATGGACTACATTCATACAGCATAGAAAGTTTAACAAATATTAAGATAAAGAGCACGTGTGTGGGTGAAAGTGTTTTTTTTCTTGTTTCACTGTAACACATTCAGTTAATTTCCATTTCACCATAATGATCATCATCCACCCACGCACGAAGCGCACTCACTCACCATCTTAAACAACATGAAGTAATAGTAGGTAAGATAGGTAGGTGGTATATGCTGTATGTGGAGTTTAACATGAGTTGATAGTTTTTTTTGGCAGATGAATAGATTATGGATTAGGTAAAAAAGTTAATTATGTAAGGAAAAAACAATGAAAATGCGTTACCTGGAATTTGGTATTAGTGTTTCATTATTCATTGAAGAATAAATTAGAAGTAAACAAAAATGATTTTTGTATTAAATTAAAACCAGATTGGGAAAGGAAAGAGATATATAACTATTTGTCTACTACTTTTTAAAAAGATGAGCATAATATGTGACTATATAATGATTTATCAATTTTGTATTCAAAAGTAAATCCGTTTGCAGAACGTTTTTAAGAAGAAATATGAAGGTGTGGGAAAAGTTGCGTTTGGTGGGGTGAAGTGAGAAGTTCCATTTTAAGTCATATACCTAGGTACATAAGGTAAATTAGAATGTAGCTTTGGTAGTCCGTTTATTTATATGATACTTAAATTGTTAAAACAGTTGATATAATTATTTATTAATCATCAATTTGAGTGTCTACTCATCATAATCACAAAAAATGAATATTTGAACTTGAACTTTATGATGCTACATTATACATAGCTGCACAACAACTTTATATATATTTAAAGCTACATTATATAGCTACTCTACAACATTCATATTTAAATACGGCTCAAAAAAATTTTGTATACAAGTTACACGTATAAATATAATTACGCCATTGTCAAACGGTGGTTCAAACTGTAAAATAATTCAAAATATCTATTTCATATTTCTAATGTCAAATGTCTGTTGAAAGTATATAGTCATGTATGCCAGATGAACAAAAAAAATTATTAAATGTAACTGTTTACGTGTTATTGGGGAAGTCATTATATATCGGAACGGAATATAAGTAACTGTCTTTTTTAAAGTCACGATTAAATTAAGTGAGTAGATAAGAAGGAAGATCAGTCAAAAGGTGTGAGCTACCATAAATAAATTATGATTCTGCGAAGAAATCCCCATGATAAACTTATCATAAAATCAATCATCGTTATATATTATTATACTTTATCGTCTTGAAAATTTGAGGTTTCTTTATCTGAATGAGTTATTCAAGGGAATAAAAAATTAAATGAGAATTGTGTTATGATGATATAAAATTAGTTAATGAACTTATGGGACCTCTGCAAATAAATTTGTAGAATGTATATAGATTTTAAAGATGTTTCGGCAAGCAGAAAACATTCTGTTGACGCAAAAAATATTAAATATTATTTACTACTAAACTATAACATGTAATCTTGTTGTCTCTCACACAATCAGTGATTTATCTTGTCACGTTTTTTATGTTTGTTATTGAACTACATACAAAAAATGGAAAATGTATCTCTCTCATTTTTGTGCTGAAAGTTATGACTTATGTAAAACTAGAGATTTATTATTAGTAAATTAGATAGAGAAAAAATTGGAACTGATCTTGATGCGAAGAAAATATTTAAATATTAAAATGTGCTTTGTCTAGTGCATCAACAACAAACATAAAAAATATTTCCAGTCAAGTCAACATTATAGAATATATATATTATTATATAAAGCATAACATGTAAATATTATTGTATTAATATTAACAACAGCTTATACTTTAAATAGATCAACTATTGTTTGAAATATAGTCATATTGTATATTCAATTTATAATAAATGGAGAATGTATGTTTAAGTATTAAAGTAATCTAAATTCAGCGTTTTCGGACGTGTATGGAATCGAGCGGAAAGCTTTTCAACTTGTAAATAAAAAAAATATTAAATGTGTGTAGATATTATATTAACTTGGATGAAAATCTATGTGTGTGTTGGTGTAAATTTGGAATGAAAAGTTTGTGAAAATAATTGCTGTTGCTGCTGATTAAGGCAGCAAAAGAAGAAAATTTTCGCATAATACAATAAAAATGTTTAAAATCTTTAATTGTAAGAATGATAAAAATTTTGGTATGAAATTGAAATGATGTGTATCTCCAACAATTACTTAAATGATGATTAAATGGAAAAAATAGATTATTATTCTTAAGTGTATTAGATGTTTATTTACAATTTTACTATTTAACCGTTAAAAAATGTTGAATGTATTATTGTGTGGAGTGGGGAGTATGATGAAGTATTGTGAATTTGATTGGGGAGAACTGAGAAAGCCTGCATTTATAATGAAAAAAGATAAAAATTGTCATCACTTTTTTCTGAATGCAGCATTATTAAAGTGGGGCTGTGTGGATATGGAGAAAACATGTTAACACGATAAATATGATGATGTGAGAAAGATATTATACTTATATTGATTATTTATTGGAAATAATAAAAATGAACTGAAATGATGAATGAATAAAAAATTATTGTACGATGATAAAATGGAATAAGCACTCATGAAACGTGTTGAATTTACTTTATTTCCATCTTGTTGAACTAATTGGTCATCCCTATCACATATCTCTTGATTGATTCGTTTCTTCAATAACAAGGAAGTGACCGATAAAAAATATGGATAAGAAGAAGGCAATGCGATAATATGGCAATGAAATTTGCATAATGGCAGTTATAAAAAATTTAAGGGTCTCGTAGACGTAAATAAATTAATAGGCTAAACATACAGTTAAGATGCAAAGAACATAATACCTAATCATAATAGCATAATTACATTGTTGATTGGAGGAAATCAATCGTTTTTATGCTCCTTTATAACTTTTTCGTCCATAATAAGCGTACAAAGTCAGAACATCCATAATTCATTCACAAATACGAACGTGCAGTGGGTCTTCGACGTAATACCAAGGACGTTACACACACGGAATACGAACGGATATTGATATGCAAATATGATAAAAACATGATTATTGGTTCTGGGAATTGTGATTAATGAAAAAGATAAGAATTTTGACTCACTTTCAGTAAAATCTTTGCCGTTTATTTTTAATTCAAAATTAAGAAATGGGCCAATTACGAAAATTTTTTAAAACTTAAACTTAAATACTACCTCAAAGATATATCAGTATGTCGCATTGTAATTTTAATGATCAAATATGTTTCTTGTGGGTACAACAGGCCTATTTGTTCCGATTTGTATTTATTGAAGAGGCTGTATTTCTATTATGCTTTTCATTTGCGTCTCATTTCATTCACGGGAGTTTACCTCACCTTTATATCACTTTGTAAAGCTTTTTTGCATCATCACAAGACTCAAAAGATAGAGCTGCCAACAATACACTTGTTCTTCTGTAAAATTAACAAAACCCATACATATTACTCATCGTTCATAACAAACAAAGTAGTCAATCTTGCTGTCCAAAAAAATCCAATAAAGCTTAAAAATGTATATAGGAAGGCAATATTGTTAGCCATGATGATCTTTTCATCATTCATCATATATTCTCGCATCATTGCCCCGATAATAATAGGAAGAGCACAGCAAAGCAAAAGAAGATTGAACAACAGTTAAGAAGATTAGCACTTTTGCTAGCCACAGCAGAGAGAGATGTGCTTTAATGCAAAATAAATTGTATTTGATAAAGATCAAAGAGTCATCGTCAGAAAGTGGACGGAACGGACAAATAATGCTTGTTTTTATGCTGTGGTTTTATTCGTATCATCTCGTTTACATACGCATACAGATAGTCCATAGGTACCTGCCTAGGTATTAACCATATTTATGTGTATAAATAAACGTGATATAATCTCTTCAACCCTTTTCAATGAAAATATTTGAAAGAAGCAAATGCTGAAAGTGGTCTGCAGAGATTCATATTATCGTATTCATATTTCATAAATACACTTCAAAGGAGACATGATCAACGATAAAAGTAATATGTGTGTACCTGCGTGTTCCTATGTCTTTTAGCACCATCCATATCCAACAAAACATCTTCAATTCTAGCTTTTAGGCATTCTAAATTCAAAACTTTTTATGAAAGCTTTTGTCCGTCTGTCACGAAATCTCCGAAAAAGTTTATTTATTTTCGAACTAAATTTTCTTTAAGAAAGGAAAGTTTCTCTCAATGGAATACAATTTACATACAATTTCTTGCTTTCAAGCTCAAAAGCAAGTTTACGATACAAAAATATGGAAAACTGATTTACTTTCATAGCAAGTTATTGGGGCAAAATGAAACTCTTGGTTTGGCCAAATGGTTTTTTGTCATTATTATAAAGAAATTGATATCATTTCGCTACATTTATACACTTTGATCGAATCTAATATAAGGACAGACTGTTGATCATATCAAAACAACACTTTTTGCTGCCTGCTGCAACTGACCCGACAACCTGACATGCACACATTTAACTTTTATATCTCCACAATTTACATCAAATACTGCCTACTAACTATATACAGACTTGTAGCAAACAAAAAGGTAAGTTGTTATATAGAAAGGAAAATCCTTTTAGGAATTACACACTCTAAATTGTAATAAGATTGTAAGCAATATTGACTATATGCTTTTATTTGTGCATGATTGCTTACTGCCGTGCCGCATGTTATTATCAACAACATGTTTTTTTCCTCTCTGAAAATAAGACTACATGAAAGAAAGCTACTTCAACAAAGCATGGAAAATGTCTGCTAATAGATTGCTTATTACATTACAGCAACATAGTGTTTTTACTGCTGCGTTGATTAAAACACGAGGAGTTGAGTCGACGAGATTTCCAATGCAATACATGCCTGCTCATTCCCATCTCCTCAACTCTTTCTGTTTTTCACACCGATATGCCGACCGATGAGATGATCTTTGTCTGTCTCTTTGTGTATCCGTGTGTGTGTGAAGTGCTACGTGTATTCCTTTCCTCGAGATCCAAAACCGTTTATATGGCTTGCCTGCGTTGCGTACACTTGCTCTTTCAAGCACAATCCGTATAACAATTATATATTTCAGCAGAACAGAGAATCAGAAAACTACCAGCATAACCATTCCATCCATTTTATCCTTCTCTCAACATCTTCATAATAGTCAACCTCTCTTCCACTTCCATGAATGCTATAATAATAATACGTCCTACTATTGTTGCTTTTTTTTCTCTCTCTGTCTCTCTTCATCTCTTTCCTAAGCTGTAATAGCGGGCGTTCAATGCTTAACATAGCAGGCTTCACTCCACTAAACACAGACAGATTACAACAACAGATTTCTAGAGAATTTTCATGTGTGAGCAATGCCGAGTGTTTGATGTGAGATGTGATATGAATCCATACACACACAAGGTAAACTTTACACAGCAAGTAAGCTTTTAAAACGCATCATTATGACATGATATGATCGTCCGACCAAAAGTAAAATAAAAAAAAGATCCTTTTCATTTTCTAACTCACTCACTCACACACTCGCTCACCCCACTACTCACAACAATATTGCTTACATCCTCAAAAACTCAAAACACAGTGGAATATGCAATAGTTTTTTTTCTCCCTTTTCAAGTTATATAGAAGCATGAACAGACTTACCTATTATAAGACCTTGTCATTACAAAAAATATATATGTTTTGTACATGTATCTGTTAAATGGAAGATCTAACTCTGCTAGAGCTAGCCCTTGAAAAAATACTACCATACATATTTTTGTCTATTTACTTTTTATTCTTTTATTTTCCGCAGGCTTTCAGCCATGTAGACTTGTATGTATGTTACTACGAATAATGCATGTATAGCATACCAGAAACAAGCATTTTTCATGAGTGTTGTGCTCAGTTGAAAAAGAGAAAGAAAGGAGTGTGCATGTATGCATTTTTATACTCTGTCTCTCGTCGTGTCTCACTGACTGCGACTCCTCCACAAACGAATGTCTGTCTAAAACCGAAGCAAAAAAATTCTTGTGACTCCAAAAAACTCCATTGCCTTTGCTGCTGGAGCACGAGAGTCGAGAGAGTTGTGGCTAGTAAAAAGAAAGGAATATAATACGAAAAGTTTGATGCATATAAATATATTATTATATACCCTCCAGTTTTTACTCCATAAAACTCCTCCATTAATGCACATTGATAGTACATAGGTATATATACTAGGAAGAAAGGGTAAGTATTAAATATGTACCCCAACAATATATTATGTAGTTATATCATTCTTTCAACCGAATAACATGATGGTAGTGCAAGTAGCACTTTAAAAGCCGTATTCCTCTTTCTTTCTCTCTCTCATTTTTATTGAATGGGAACACAGAAGCAGGCAATATACCACCATCAGCAGCATTGTATACACACAGAAAAGCAGAAAAAGAAACGGGAACAAAACAACACGAAAAGCCCCACCACTGCTTATATGCCTCCATAGTCCACATACAACATAGCCAAAAACATTGGAACACCAGGATTTTCGTTGGAAATAAGAAGGAAGGAGGAAGAGTTTGGCCTGGCCTGCCTTTTTTTTCGGTGTTGGATGTGGAAACATTATATAACCGGGATATATACATTCATACAAATAATACCGACTTATAGAAAAATATATACAACCACCTTCACCGTTTTTCGTTTCAAGAAACAGTGCAGTGCCCTGTGAATGTGTGTGTGTTTTCTGATCCTCACACCATCATCAATATCATCATCTTTTCCTCAGTTTTTTTTTCTTTTTGGCTTCGCTACACCGTTAAAAATACGTAGAAGATTTTTGTGGTGTAGAGTGCCAGTGACTTGTTGTCTGCCTGCCTGCAGCATATTATATGCACTATAATATTATATACCTACACATATTTCCAAACTAATGTTCATTTTCTTCATGATGATCATCATCAAGTAAGATGAGCTTTGAAACAGTAGTGTGAACGCTGATACAACAAGCTCGTACTAGTTAAGTTTCTTCAAGTTTTCTATGTAGAAACAGAGGAGTGGAATCAATAAAACTCTTTGGGATATTTTTTCTCCTTTGGAATATCCCAAATCCCATGATCAAAAGCAAGTAGCAAGCAAGGAACACCGTATATAATGCAGTAGAGAAATGTAATGTAAGTAATGTTGTTGGTTGTGGAACTGTTGGAATCATCCTTCCGTCTACTAGAACAACAGCAGAAGCAGCACTAGCAGCGACACAAGAAGGAGCACTGACTGTATTCGCAAAGCCAGTCGCAAGTATGGCGTTCCGCCGGGAGGAACTTTTTCCACTGCTGCGTTCTTCATCATTAACGTCTGTAAATTCCAGTTATTCCGTGACTGCTGCTATTACCACCACCACTACTACCGCTGGCACTGGCTTGTCCGTGTGTAAATAAATAACTTTGTTTTTTAAAAAAGTGGCGTGTGTGTGACTAGCTACAATTGTAATTTTTTCCAGGAATTAGGAATATAGGTGTAATACGTGGAACAATTTGGGAACTTATATTAGGTTGAATGCCACTTTCAGGAAAATCCGAAAGCTATAATAAATAGCCGATTGTGAGAAAATATTACTGCTCACTGTGTGACGTATGATTTCTTTAGTCTTGTCAGTCAGTTGAAATATCAGAGTGGTTTTTAATAACTTTGTTTGTTTACCTGTCTTGTAAACCTATAAACATAAAAAAGAACGGAATTCATGGAACATTGTTTTGCATTTTGCAATAATTTTTTTGTCGATTGATTACAACACAATAACAACGACATTGGCATTGTACCGTGATTCTCAGGTGAGAAGCTTTTTTTGGAACTTGTGAATTACCTGTGCTTGTGCTCCTGCGTTGGTTGCGTATTGATTTGACAATTAAGTTGGACTGACGGCTGGAATGAGGTTTTTGTCCAGAGAAGTTAAGCAAGAGAGGTGGTTTTGTGTGAGGTGACGAGCAGATAAATTGCAGTACTTGTCCTTGATTGAATTAAGTGTTGTATCCTCATCATCAAATTACTAGTAAGTACTAACCAACCACCACAATCAATTTAAAGTAGTCAGTAAGCAGAGGAGTAAGAGAAGAGGTGATTTTGTTGTTCGAGTGTGTGTGCTATTTTTCAAGTGGATAATTAACAATAGCACACTTTAAATAAATTACTATCATTATCTGGTCGAATGCTCTTTTATAAATTGTGATACTTTGCCCAGAAAAATCAATATTTTTCTTGTGGTTAAAAAGAACACATTTTGCTGTCATCATCAGCACCAGCATTTGTCTAGTTGCTGTTGTTCGTGATATTTTAGGGAAAAATTATTTTTAGTGGATCGATTATCGATCGACTTGTCTGCTGCTGTCCGTGAAAATTGGCAGTTTCAGCAGACTTTGATGCAATTTTTCGGCTTTTTGCTTTGACGGATGATAAGAAATTGAAAGACATTTTAATTAAATAAAAGTAAATCCTTGACTTTGACACGGACATAACAAGCAGACGTATAAACGGAATTCCCTTGAAAGAAGAAAATTATCGATCGGGTATAGACTTTCATTGTTGTTTTGATAGTTGTATTGCAATAATAACTGGAAATAAAAGTGCTAGCGAGTGGAACTGGATGATATCAATTTTGTATCTGTTGTCGCTGTTTCACTAAGCTTTAATCAAAAGGTGAGTTAATTTTTTATTTGTTAATTTACTGTAGACTTTTCTTGAGCATGGAAAAACTGCCTAAAAATGCATACCGCGTAACTAACTATAAATATGCGTTGAGGGTATTGTGTTCTGGTATGCCGTTATATAATATATTATTGTTGTGATTCATGATAAAAACTGTAATAGGTAAATAAATAGATAAGTATTCAAGGTTTGCGATTTGTAAAGAAACCAAGTGACACGCAAAATAAAAAGACACTTTATCAGTAATATAGTTCAGAAAAATAGTGAAAGAACCGTAACCGTATTAAAAAAATATCATGGTAAAGTACGATAAAAGGAGTTAGTA
>JAQFYG010000370.1:0-32993 GCA_034694325.1 Entomobrya corticalis | reverse complement strand
GTATTCTTTCAACAATGTCTAGGTAAGATGCAAACGTTTAATCACTTCACATATCATCATCATCAACGCCGTTCAAGATCTCTTCAAGAAAGTTGACTTTAGTCGGTTGTTTGCTGGTCGTAAAGTCAATTAAACAAGTACGTAAGTTGGATTCTTGTACTGACACAAAGTGTATAATGTAATGTGCATGTCATATCCCATCAACATCTTGATTCTCTCTTATATCAAGTTGTAAAATTTTCCGCAAAATCATCATTCTCATCATCATCGTCCCACAGTATCACCTATATAATTTCCCTCGCAATCTGGGTAAGCTATCAATTGCTTTGTGGATGAACCAAAGTGCAAAGTTAATAAAGTGATGCATTTTCATTATCATGGCAGTTTGCAGTATTCTAATAAAAACGTACATTGATTGTACATACAATGTAGTTTTACCGTCAATGACAGTTGTGCGTGCACCTTAAAAATGTATGCGCACAAATATTTTATTTTATTTTCAAGAAAACGACCATTGTTATCTTCTGTAGTCATTGTCGACGATGAGCTTGCTAATGCAAATAATGCAGGAACATCAGCGTATCAAGCCCAATCGGGTGACGATGAGGGCATTTCTCAGCTCTGCTTTATGCCATTAAAATTTTCCGGCAAAGATGATCAAGTAAAATGTGCATTATGCAGAAAAGGTGCCAGTTCATCCCTTTTTATTGCCAGCATAGCGCACTCCTCATCATCACCAACGTCTCATCCTAAATCCTAATCAACCTCACCTGTTCCACTTTTACTCAAGTGTGTCGTCGAGAATTCCTATAGATTGATTTAGATTTTAGAGATGCATTTTTAACGAATTAAATACAAAATATTTTGCTACAAAGTTTTTGATGATGTTGCAAATAAAAGGTGCAATTATGCTCGCTCCAAATCAAGTCGTCATACTTATACCTTAATTTTTTCACCCTTGTCATCAAGCTATTGCACTAGAAGACAGTTAACATCGTAATGCTTCACTTGTCATAAAAGTACCGATGGCCAAATATAATGATCACTGTACCAACTCATGCATTGTCGTGCACATCCTTTATGAAATTGTGAGTCAGTTGATTTGATATTATTATTGTATTGTTATTATTTATTATTGGATTGGAACAAAAGCGCAATAATCGTCATCATTGTTGCCCTCTCGCCGTCATAAAAGGGATCGAATGGATATTTGTATATTGCTTCATTGTTCTCACTTACTTTTCCTAGAAAACTGTACCGATGAGAGTCGGAACACAAGATGAAGAATATATTTTAATGGTGCTGAATAATAACTTTGTAGAGCTGTGTCTATCGGTCATTCAGGAAAGAAAACAATGGGGTGTCTAAATATGCCATTCATTTCATCGCGTCTCAATAATAATAGTAATATACTCACTGCTATTAGCAGCATCACGGTAACAATAGTAACCTCATCTTCATCTTGCCGTTCAAATCTGGAGGAGCATCACCGCCATCATCGTCATTAATAATAAATATTGATGGTGTACTAAAGCCAAAAGCGGAGAAAAAAAATCAACAATGCCCTTTCATTTTATAAAGAGGAAATGAACATTCTCTACTTAAGTCATCGGCAGTGCTATTTTTATGACCATTTTATTTCTCCATTTAAAAAAGAAATTGTATTTATAAAAAGTATCTGTTCAAATGACAACAGTCATTCATCTAGCTGTAGTGATACTGCTGTGTTTCTGCTGCTGCTGGCAAAATATAAATGAGCTACCCAACATGGAAATGCGATAAAAATAACGGGCGGTATCATCGCCATCATTTTCATTATCATCTTCGGTCGGTGCATACCATGTTTTATATTTATTGTAAGTTGCAATGCTCTTGATTGCTAGCTCAAGCATCTAGAAATTCAAAGCCATTTTTATTTGTGTAGATAGGTGGCTTGCCTTTTTGACACGATTTTTCCTTTGAAAAAGTGAGCGCATGACGATGAGTTCAACAAGAGAAATATACATTTTGTAAATTTTTCTTGTTGAAGGCAGTTAGAGAATAGGGCTTGGCCATATAAAAAATACTGGGAAAGAGCGTGCATGTCCATCATCAAAACACAATATTTTTTGTAATTTTTCTTTTTTGATGATCCTCGAACCTATTCACCATCACACTGTCTCAGCGCACACCAACCACTGCAGTTTTCAGCGTTTGTGGATGATGACGGCAAAACTGGTAAAATCCCGTAATGTGCATCCTCTCTCTGTCTTCTTGTCAGTCCGCAGCTTGAGACAAGTTTGCTGGATGCATGATGACGATGAGGAGGAGGATGCAGTAAAGTGCAACAACGACGTAACGTAGTGATCATCTGAGAAAATCAGTGAGAGAGAGCGAGAGAGAGTAGATGAGAAATGACATGAACAAGAGAGACGAGATGACGGCTTACGAGAAGATGCATACAATTGCGTTATGATTTGCCTACATTTATCATCATCGTCAACAACAGCAGCACATGTTTTTACAATGAAGTTACTGAACTAGTGACCAAAGACTGTGATGAGGATCACGATGATGGGGATGATGACAGGGAACAACAGTGATCGGTTTTCGAACCTGAATTTACATTGCCGTAATCGCCAACGAATATTTTGATGATGATGATTGCGATGAGTTGACAGCGATTGTCGAGTGTATTGTTGTGCAGAGAAATGGACGTTGGTGTAGTGATCTGAAATGACGATGATTAATATTTTATGATCAGATGGGTATGGTACTTATGTTTTATGCTTTCAATAAAAAGTGTTACAGTTACAGGTACACATAGTATATTCACTGTTTGGCATCTTGCAAGTGTACATATCGGTTGAGGACCAAATTTATGACCGATTGACCAGCATAAAATAGAGGTGTTGACGTAGTACATCTATTGCAAATGAAATAATTTCCCTGACAAGACAGAAAAGTTGAATAATAATCCTCATTGTTATCGTTATCGCCGTCATCCACAGCATTAGCAATCATTGCGTAATCAACTTTGACAGGGTCAAGTAGTTAACTGGAGACGTTTCCACTTGCTCACCATTAGACGAAGAAAACATAAATTTTCAAAGTTGAATGCAACCGTCGATATTTATTCCTAACTGGCAGTGGTTCCAGTTGTAGCAACTTTATCCCTTGCTTCATCATCATTGTATCAGCAATATAGGGTTTGAAAGAATGAAGACAGAAAACGAAATCAGTTATTTCTTGGTATATGTAGTATTTAATTAAATACTTAAGTAAACGGTGTAGTTTACATGCTCTATGCAAACAACCCCGTCAAAATTGAGGAAGAAGGAACAAAGGAGGAGGAATAAAGAGGCAGACTGGAAGTTAAAGACAAGAAGACGGAGAAAATAAAAAGTTTGTTTGATTTGATACTCCGGCCTGTGATGATACTACTTCTTCTGACTTATCTGGTTGATGTATTCAAATGAAAAGTAGCAATTTCACAAGACAAAATAATTTTTCCTTTCTTCATCATCATCGTAGTTTTGAAATGAAAATTATTTCAGGAGATCCATGCATCCTGTACTTGCTTGCACTGGTTGCCGTTGCTGCTACTATACAGCCGCCGCCGTCGAGCATCTCCTTTTCCTTGCATGTGTTTAATGAGCAGTGCAGAAGACGTCGCAACTCAAAAAGAGAAAATTTTACTACTTCAACTGACTCTCTATTAGATGCTGAAAGTATTAATCCCACCGACTGGCTCGCACTACCCACTCTCCTCCACTCATTCATACCGTATCATCATCATCATCATCATCAACAACAACAGCATCAGGAGGATAATTCATAACACTCAAGTGTTTTCACGTGGATTCCTGTACGCACCAGACAAAAACCAGCTATTTTTTCACTCTCTCAACGAACACAAGTAAGTAGGTATATGTTCCATGATCATGAAGAATAAAAAGTGCAACAATTTGAATAAAACTGTTGAAGGAAGCCAGAAAAAGAAGGAGACAAAGAAATGCAGCGAGAGAGAACTTGGTGCATGTCTAGCACCAATCTTCATGTCAAGTGATATGATAATGATGATGACGAAGATGGTGATCATATTATCATAATAGTAGTACCTAATAATAATATTTTTTAAACTTTTCCTTTAAAAATCCTACATGCATACCATTTACTCTAAAGCCCTAAAAATCAGCTTCGGAGGTTTAGTTAAAAATAATAGGGATGAACAATTTGAATGAATACAAGACACTGGTAAAGGTTTACATTAAACAAAGTAAAATCATCTTTTGACGCCAGTATGCTTCGTCTCATTTTTCCATGAACAAAATAAAAGAAAAACATCACAAAAACTCCAGTTTTCTGTTCCAGCTTCCAGTCCCAAAACAGAAAAAAACTTGTTATTGGAGCATTTTTCTTTTTTTGTTTAAAAATAAAAAGCATTGCACAACAAATAATCATCCATTATTACCATTTTTGTAGAGCACGCAAACCTACAAAAATATCAGTCTCTCATACTCACATATCGTAATTCCACTACCTGTACCATTATTATTTATATTCTTTGTTAAACGGTGCGATGTTGTAAAATGTTACCACATAAATAACAATCATAATGAAATAGCTGCTTACACGCCACTTTTGTTTTTCATATTAAAATACAATCAAAATCAAATTATTAAAATTATCTGCCTTATAATAATTCACTACTACACTGGAAAATAAAAGGAAAAATTTAAAAAGAAACTCCAACGCATTATGACAATTGAAGAAAAAAATAATGAATTGGTTTCCAGATCTTGGTTAGGATTATTATCTAAATATAACTTCCAGTCTTCTCACTTCTTTTTCAATGAAATCATTGCATTGCTAAAGATAATACTAGCCCATTACGATTTCCTGTTGCCTTTTCATCGTCATCAAAATTACGTTTCATCATTTCTGTGCCGAACTGGCATGACCAGTATCACAGCTAGTGTACCATCCGCAATGGTCATAAAAAGGAGAATATGTCGTAAGACCGCACACAAAAGGCCAACTTTTTTTAAACGAAGAAAAAACTTTAAGAAATAAAACTTGAGTTTTCATTCCAACTTGACTTTACCCAATCGCTCAAAGATTGCATGAAGACATGGTTATCTTTCAATCCGCACAGATGGAAAGAATGATGGAGATGATGATGATGATGAATATCCTGGAAAACTTTCTGCAGAAAATAGACTGAAAAAGTTTGCGAGTTCTCCTTTCCCTTTTCAAGGCATTTCCTTTCAGCCGTTTTGTGGATGTTATTTGTTTCTACTATGTTATATGAGTGTATCACAATCATCATATCATTTAATAGCCTTTCATCCGGAAATTACAGTTGAACAACATATTTCCTCCAAAAACCATCATCATAGTGTTTCCATTCCTTGCTGTTTTTATGTTTTACGGATTTCTTCTGCTTGACTTTCACTTCAACCCAACCAAAAAAGTCATAATATTAACGTCATCATCATACATTTGAGTCAATGACGATATAAACTGTAAATAAAACAAGCCTGTTTATGTATCATTTTAATCGTCTGTTTTCTCTTTCATTTGAGCAGTAAAAGCAAAGCATGACAAAATTGTATGTGTTTTGTGGTTAAGTTTTCTTTTAATGGCAACATCACCAGTCACACTGTACATTTTATCCAAAAAGAAAACATGACATGGTGGTCAGGATGTCGAATTCAGATCCGGTTACTTTTGTATGCATTACTTTTTTATGTACTTTTACTTATTCCACATGCCGTCTTTATAATCATCATAACCCTAATAAAAATAGAGTACAACTTGTAGAAGCTCATTAAAAGTGAACGAGAAGGAGGAAAAGAGGAGTTACACCAACTTAGTGCAGTCTACTAAGCTGGACAGTTACGTGAGTTAGGTAAAAATTCTTGGCGAAAGAGACGGGAAAGCAAAAAGGCCAGAAAGCATAGAATGAATTAGCCTTAAAATCCCGTTCTGATTTTCCGCAATGTGATTCAGCGTTAACCACAGCCACCGTAAATCCATAATATTTGTAACAACACAAAAATGTTGCAGTGCATTCTAAAAAATTGGTAACTACCGATGATAACACAAGTTATAAAGTGTGGCTGGAGAAACTTTGGTTGAGAAGAAGAAAAACATGCCATTTTTTGAGTAAATTAATTTCATCTTGAGAATCGTTATCGCTGAAATGAAGAAGTCGTTTCCATATATACCGTGACCCTTTTTTGCAGATATCATGGCAGAATATTTGTTTGAATTGAATGCATATATGATGATGACACTGTATGGCTATGTTAGTAGACAAGGCTGAAAAAGAGGAGAAACGGGAAACAGATAGGAGCATCATTCTCGTCATCAAGAACATGGTTGCTGTTGTGAATTGTGAGGGAACGGGAGGGAGGTTGAAAGGAGAAGGAGAGAGCGGATGAGACGGAATCGGATCATCATCATCAATAACATAATGCTTTTCTCTCTCTTTCTATCATTCTTCTATACGCATTATTCTTTATTTTGGAGAAGCAGTAAGTGATATTTGACGCTACACTATCTTCTATAGATTCTGCTTTCATTCCACTACTCATCCCTATGGATGTCGTACGTATATGGCTAGGTACATGACAAGTAGAAGAGAAAATGGATTTTGGACTTGGTTCAATGCATTTCTGCGAGAAAAGGAGATTGAAGCATCGGAATGATATCATCATCAGCAGCATCACTTTTGCTCTAGAGATTCTTGTAGCTTTCATTATTTATTTTTTGTTCTTCTCGACTCCACGGCGGTAAACATGTTTGGCTGTGTAGTGAGTATAAACGAGAAGAAGTAGAAGTGGTTAGTAGCAGCAAAATGACTCCTGCTGATCATGTAGGATTTTACATTCACACATATTCATGACGATGGTGCTGATGCTGATGATGGAGCGACGGCAGCCAAAACAATAATAATTCCAGAAGCTAAAACTGTGAATCCCTTTCTCTGCCTTTCCTCTTATCTTTTTCTCCCTTCTGATTCCACTAAAAAGTTTTGGCTTTTCACACTGAACTACTCTATCATGCTTGATTTTGCCACAATATCTAGTTTACTGTTGCTGTGCAAAAATAAATGATAAATGTTTGGATTTCTTTACTGCACACTCATATTATCGCTAGCATCATCATCTTCATCATTCTCACAGACAGTTATAACAATCGGAGAGTATGAATAACAGAAGACACCACGACCATATACCAACACCATTATAATGCTACCATAACGACCATACACTCCAGTATCCTGCTGACACTCTTTCCCATTATTATTATTACTCCGAATTCATTACATCTACTTCTTATCATGATTCATGATAGGAGAGGCACATATAAATATCATATTGATTAGTAATCCGACCAAAGACGGAAAGAGGCTTTCATTTCACTATCATCCCCACCACTACCATCATATTAATGTTATATAAGTACTTACATTGAGAAATCCAAAATAATGAGATGTAAGTCAGTGCAGTGGTTGTTCCACGTTGTCTATGAGTGGTTTGCTGTAATGCGTTAGTAGTTTTGCTACCGTTCTATTTATCATGTACTTTGTGTTATAATATTACATTTATTCATTTTAATATGAGCATGAGAAAAGATACGCAAAATGCTATTGATAATCATTATCATCATCATACCTTAAATTAATTAATAAGCTTGCTGGTCAGAGAGGGAGAGGAAAGAGTATTGAATTTAGTAAGCTTCTTTTACTCAACCAAGTAGTGAGCCTCCCATGGTGAGGGGAGGGGGCTTAAAACAGCAAGAAGGTTACAAAGATCATTTTATGCTGAATTCGATGACGAGGACAAGAATCAACCAGCTAGTTTTCCAACTCTATATCTACCTATTACATACTGCGACTGCATGATTATCTTAGTTAAAAGTTCACATATAATATTTAATAACTCATATCATATTCATTTCTGTTGTAAATAATATTTCATAATATGGATCGTATTCAAGGCAGTAAACTAGACATATTGTCTGCTGTACGAACAAGGTTGATGAAATTATTAGGAGCTACTTTTTATGTATATCGCATATAAATTCATTATTTATATGGAAAAAGAGATTATTAAATACAGTTCTCTAACTGCTCGCTCTGTCATAATTATAAAAGAACCATAACGACAAATACCGTCAAAGTGCCATTACCATGGAAATGATCCCTGTTTGATGTTTCATGTTGCTAAAAATTCGGTACGCACCTTGTTAATTATGAAAGCTTAGAAATTGAGAACTAAACTCAAAAAGGAAAGAATGACCATCAACCATTATAATGAATGGTGTACAATACCAAAATAGGGATTTATTTTACATTTCCCTCACCGAATTCCCTTATCACTGATTTAATTCCCCATGCAACACAGAAAAAGAAACCCGACAAAGCTATTTCAAAGAACAAAGCATAATATTAGCTTAAAACAACGCCGTGAAAACATTCATAATATTTTTAATAACCAACAATAATCAACTACTAGTGCATTCTATCGCCCACCAACATAGATCAACGTTTTGTACACATGTACATAATACACATCTGGCACGACTTGAATGTTCCATCAACATAAGTTGATTCAATTACCATTAACAACAACAGCAATTAAAAATACAACAAACATCATAGGGTTATTACACAAAATCCATCAAACATGAAATGAATTACCTGGAAAATAAAGCGAATTAGAATGGTAAGTGCTTATAATACTATTATGCTATTAGGTATTAAATTGTTCTCCTCCGTACTCTCCTGCATTAAGGTATCAACTTACCCATGATTTTCATCAAAAATGATTTAAACATTTGTTCGGTTTCACTCTACTACTAGTACTGATGGATTGATGGTGGAGCGTGCATATTTTAATAATCCTTTGCACGAATTGAAATGAAGAGCAAGAAGATGGTGTACATGCAGATGCAGATGATATAAAAAAAAGTCTAGCTTTTGCTTCAACCTTTACCATCATCATATTCATGATCACCAGCACCAGAAGCATTTTAATCAACAGCATCATCATCAGCATGCTCACAAACAAGCTTACACGGATATCCAGCAGAGAGATCCCAGCGTTTTTAATGATGTTCAAGTCTTTTATCATTAGCACATTTATTAGCGATGAAAGCTTGGATAAAATAATAATAATATTATTATTAATGATGCACACTAAGCATTTACATACATACCTAATGTTGCATTACATATGGATGTGCACCTTTAAGATATCTTAAGAAGAGACCTTTTAACTTATTGGCGTAAGGCACGGCTTTTTACCTCTTATTCCATTTTGTTATTTTATGCTTCATTACTGCAATTAAAGACATTTTCGCTCTTATTGCTCCCACATAAAATGGGAGGAAAGTTTGAAAAAAAATGATTGTGTTGTGTTATGAATCGAACAAATAAATTGTATCAAACATCTGGTGAAAATGATGATTCGTGTTTTGTGTTGTGTGTGTCGCTCTTTTCTTGTTTTCTTCCTTCTTGCTCTATTTCCTGAGGTTCCGCATTACAAAGTTGAAATGAATTAAAGAAGACTGTTGCTTTTTTTCTTGTTATTACCTTTCACGGTTTTTATATTTATTACATTTTTGATATTCTTATAATGTATTCATTGACGATGCCATTCAAACTGCAATACAAAATGGACTCAAGTCAACCTTGAAATTGTTCATCATCATTATCAGTTTCCTTCAAAATTTAGACTGAAAATTACAACTCGCTTTTTTGCATTCCATCTGTTCAAGAAATATAGGAAATTCTCGACCAAGGTATATAGATGAATTAAGATTAAGAATTTGACTGTGTTTGTTTTGTAGTATGCTAAGTTATTCAAGACAGCTCGTTTTCGTTCTATGTTGCTGTTAGGGAAAATGGAAATGTCACATTTAAAATTGTCAGTTGTTATTTATTTAATTAATTATTTTTAAGAGAATAATTAATTCATTGGCAATTATAATAATAATAATAAAGGCCACAATTAATGTATAGTATGAGTAATATAAGAAATTAAGACAATTAAAAAGCCGCATCGCCTACATCTGCATCTTCTTAATTTTTGACAGAAAATCTTAATGACAGTACTTCATTCTAAAACTTCATAGACAGCTGTCTGCCTTCATTTGTGAAGTGCAATTTCTTGACTGATTAAACTTTGCGATTTTCTACGTTACTTGCTTGAGTAAGTCGAAATAAGAAAAAAGAGAACACCTAGAGGAGGTTTTGCTATGGAGAATGACACGTGCAATGTTACTTCTTCAGATTATTACGTAATACTTTTGCTACCGGCACTGTCGTTTTGCTTTGAGTCGGTCGTCATGATAACGACGATGTCATGTCGTTTGCATAAAATGATTTTACTCTCTCTGCTCTTGTATGGCAGTCTTTTTTCCGGGGCTTTGTCAATCTAATATCCGGTCTGTATTTCTTTTAGGAATGATGATGAGTAGGTGGTGGGTATTCATTCTTCCAAAAAATCCGCTCTTTTCCTCAAAATCCCTTTTAAGTTTATTCTTTATTTTCTTGTTGTTGTTGCTGCCGTCATCCCCGTCCAAGAAAACTTGGTAGTCTGTCCACATGAAAATGACAACAGCAGCAGCCGAAGGGAGCAGTCAAAAAGAAATTGGGAATGAACATTACCACATTCCACATTGCCCACTTTAGCTTTACTTTACTGGTCCTCTCGGCGTTTTCCAACGTTTGCATGTCAAACAGTAATAAAGGCTCAAAGCTCATCAAAACTCTCCAGTCACAAAACCAAATCACGAAAGTTGACGAATAGAACGAATAGAGAGCAAGGCAAGGAAACAAGGGAAAATGAAAAAATTAAAACGTTTTCCTGTCTCAATTACCATTCAATTCCCCTTACCCACTCTATCACACCAACTTATTGCTTGCATTTCACCCCAGACGATCACTTTTGACTGCCTACTTTAACTTTAACAAGTCTATTTTTAAAACTATATGGATGCAAAAAGTAGTTTATTTTTACAAGGCCATAAAATATCATGTGCAATATGTGTTCCTAATTAAGAGGTTAGTAGTAATAATTTTCACCACTGCTTTGTCCTTAGACTATCTTAATCTTTTTCTGGATATGTTAGTGCCCAGCTCATTAGAAATTCAGCTCGTCTTTTTTCTGCCGAGTGTCTACATTTTGTTTTGTGGGTGGAAAGGAAGTCAGCGATTAAAAGTACATGTGATCAACGCATAATTCTTATGTCTCAACTCAACCTTGCCATAAACACTCTCACCTTTTTGTTACCAGCTTATGCTTATCTGACTTTAAACAGATGACGACGGACGACAACAATGATTACATTTTAAGATTCGAATCAGTAGCTACTAAATCGACAGCACCAACAACAAAAAGACTAAAAATAAACTTATGCTTTTCACAATCCTATTACAATTATGTATGCTATTTTATATGCATGACCACAAAATTAACCGCATACGTGTTGCGTACGTGTGAGTGTGTACGTGCGTGCATGCTAACTGAAAATATGGCATGCCATGTGAAAAAAAATCAATACAAGAAGAAAAAGAGTCAATGCAAATGATAAAGTATAAAGTTGTCAAATAAAATATGAAAGAAACTATTACTGATTTTTATATTCTTTTCAGTTTTGACCACTGCCACTACCATTTCCTTTTTTGTCATTTTCGACGATTTATTGCCACATTTATTTTGTTTCTCGAGGTACAGTCAGGACTATATCATCATCATGAGTTGCGACTCAATCCACTACTCTAACTCGAAACTTTCTTTTTTATTGGAAACTTGTCTTAAGCAAAGCCCAACAAATCCATTTTCGGGTGGAGGTCCTCCTCAAACAGAAAAACTCCACGCCACGCCACCACAGAAAAAACTCATAATTCATTTTTTACATTTCACAAAATGATATTAATAATAATATCGTTGAATATTAATATTAAATACTATAATGTGTACCTATATTGTGAAATGCCATCGTCACAATTCATAACACATCATGATGATCTATTTACCCATTTTATTGCTCAATCACCACTACAAAAACAAAACTTGTACGCATCCTCCCTTTAAAATTGTATGCATAAAAAGTCCCAATTCTTTATCACAACACAAAAAAAATCCTCTCAATTTCATTAGGTATGGGCATTTATTTCCCCTCTTTCATGATTTATGATACTTTTTACTTATTTCATTCCGAAGCTGGCATAAAAGTTTACTTCCCAATGGGAAGTTGTTCAATTTCGTTTATTTTGCAATTGAAAACTACCAGCGGGCAAAATCATGAATTAACGACCACGCATTTCTTAGTGTGATTGCCGATTGCGCACAATATTTTTGCTTTGAATAGTATTATTTTTATAGATTTTGCTCTTGTGCAACGATTACTTCGATTGCCTCCCGGTTCAAAAATTTCAAGGAAAATATAAAAAATGCAAATGGCATTGATAGTAAATAGTACTATTCAGAATGATATCAAATATAATATTATAACGGTAAGTGACCTAACTTTGGTGATACTCCTGTTGATTTATGCCATTTTAAGACCTTGTTAAAAAAATTGACAAGTTGCACGACTATTTTTTGACTTTATATTGATTAATTTTATATCTGACCATGATCCTAGCTATGTGTTCCTATTCCTACATAGTTTTACGATACACTAAAATACATTATTATCATTATTATCATAGTAATATGGTTCCACTAGCACGCACCACACTGAAATTGACATGAAAAATGAACGGCATAATATTACAGGATCACGCCGTCGACTTCAGAACATACACCTAGTATAATGTCAGATCAGTCAGCAACAGAATATAATAAGAAAGAAAAGATACGCCGACTAGAACGAAAAAATCCTTTCGTGTTGCTCATTATTCCAATTAGAGCATTTGAAATCATCTTCGAGCTCAGCAGTGTGCAGCTAGACCAGCAGAAGAAAATGAAAAGTTGATCTAATAAAGCCAGTAGTTGGAAAATGGTAGTTGGTAACTTGTATTTGTACTGATTTTTGTACAAAACAAAATCAATTCATTAAGGTTTCAACACTACTGTATCACAACAATAACATTAAAAATTCCGCAAACACATTATTTTCCCCTGCTTAATTTTCAGCATCTTCTGTCGGCATCTGTTTATCGGCATTTGCAAAACCAAACAGTCATAACAATAAACATGTAAGATCCCGCAACATCCTTCGTTAAAGGTGGGAAAAACTACGTGTAATATTATAGTTTAAAAACTGAAAAAAATGTTTCAGTCTAGACGTTGAAATTTAAGTAGTAAGTAAGATGACGATACTGATTAGTCAAAGGTTGCTCCTCTTGTTGTGGTTTTAGCAAACACAACCAACCATAAAGAAATAAAATGCGATATGATGAGAATGATTTAAAGGCGGATCTAAACATGTTCCTCCGGTGGTGTGATATGATACACATTGTTATTATTATTGGCCGTCATTTTATGAAAGAAACAAAACCACATAACCGCAAGAATACAAGGCCATTTTACCATGTGCCTATTTCAAACCTCTCTAAGTTTTAGTACTTGCACCCCGCACCGCACAACAAATCATTGGGATCACAAATGAGTCATCATCATAAAATGTCATTAGAGTATGAAGTTGTGATATCATGTAAGTAGTAACCGATACTGTAACAATAGAAACAACAACAGCCTCAGCAGGAGTTCATTTGATAAACCAATTGTTGCCGTTTTGTGCAGTCATCAAAAAATTGAGATGCCAAATGGTGCTTTCTTCATACAAAACAAAAATTTCAGGTACGGTTCGTCGCTTTTTCTTTCTCATGAGCTGCATTTCTGCAAAAATCTTTTTGATTGAGCTAAGCTCCTGCCTGCTGCTGCACCTGTTGATGTTGTTTGTTAGGAAGGAGGTCCTTGTCAGTATGTCTACCCACAAAAATAAATAAAACAATAACGCGAGAAAACCTATTTGACCATATAACATAGTTTCTCTTTGCGTATCTGCCTACACGGTAATCATGAATAAATAAATAAATGCACGAAATTCCATAAAAATCACATAATATTCATATTTTTTCTTTTGTTTTTGACGATATGATGCTGCTCCCCTCTACTCTTCCTCTTCTTTTCCATACCGCTCACTCACTCATTGTCAGTCAGTCATACAGGATATTATTATGTAGATAGAAGAAGAGGAGGAAGAAGATGATGAAGAAGAAGGAATATTGGTGATAGTAGTAGTTTACATTTTTATGATGATGATACCTTTTTCCCGTTGCTTTTAATGATGACGATGGGCTGCTCACTTGTATAATAATCTGTCTGTGTTTTCTCTTCTTTTCTGTTTGTTTGAGTTGTGCGCGCACTCTTAAACATAATTTTTTATTACAGCGTCTTCATTACATATATATTTTTTTACCTCAACAAGTTAAATATCAGCAACCCTGTTGAGTGACCTACTACTTACCTACTACTGCCACTATTGCCACTGTTACTCTTTTTAACTCAACTTTAGTTGCATTGTTGTTGTGACTGACTAACTCTTCACCAATCACTCTGACTCATATTCTCCCTGGCAAAAATATATGTACAGCCAAGCCCATAATCATCATGCTGCTTGTTTCATAGGTACATATTTTGGATGTACTTATTTGTCTATTGGAATTGATTGAAGGTAGACTTTTATACTGAAAAATGATAATAATGCATTTTGCTTCTGGTACAATGTATCATCTTCTTATTATATTTTTTCATGATGATCGGTGATCATCACTGTAAAAATGTGATGATGATCCCTTTTTTCAACAATTTATCCGCTCATCTACAACCAACAGTATCGACTATCGACCAACACCACTTCAAAATCATCGTCGTCATCATCATGTCAAGAGGACACGGCGGGCGACATGATTTTAGGGATGGAGATGACGATGATGAAACAAGCGCAATTTCTGCAGCGTTCCGTTGTATGATTCTTCTCTTTTGGTAATTCTCTCTTCACGTAATAATTACTTGTAATCATCATTTTTATTTATGACAACTAAGAAACGAGTACCCTATCGTGAACAATATGACATATTATTGATTTTCTCGAGAAAGAAAAGCGTTTGAAAAGCTAGCTTTCAGCTGTACCTTTAAATACATTAATTCAAGGTTTTAACAATAATGATGACGATGATCCCATCAATAATTTTTCAAAAACAAGTGATCACCTATAGCATTTTGTCGTCATCAGCATCATCCTCATTAAAAGATCATGAGAGGATCTTTTGCAGAAAAGTCGTAAAAATCAATAGGATCATGATTTGCTAGCAGGCGGTACACAAAAACTGGACTTTCTTGAAAAAACACTAAAATGAAACTAGTTTTGTTGTTCAAAGAAATCGTAATAGCATTGCATGCATAAAAAGTATTGCACACAAAGTCATCACATAATCTCATCTCAGCAAATATCAATCTCGTTAAACTTTTTTAAAACCCAGAAACGCATTAATAATATTTCGCATATAAAAATTAAATGAACCAATTTATTACAATTTTTAAAACGGTTATTTTTATTGTCAAATATAAGAATGAAAAACCACACAAAAAACAACTAATTCGCCATATTCCAACTGACCTACACACAAACACTGCCGTAAAGTCTGAGTTTTCACCAAATTATATTCTGTAAATTTATTCACAGAGGAAATATTTTAACTCTGATTTATTGGTTGACAAGAGGAAAAGACAAGTGACCTTGTTGGCTAGTTGGTCTAAACTATATACACTTTCCTACCTTCTGCTATTACTGTCTATTGTCTAGTCTACCTTAAAAAACAGTCACACCTTGGCACGACAAGTAAATAAATACATTCGTAAATCTTCCATATTTGGAATAAAAATCCACGATTCTTTAAAAAAATGAGTTATAATATGCGCATATGGTTAAACGGCTGTGATTGAAACTAGAATTGCAGCTGACTAAATTTTTTGCTTATTCTTGCTCAATTACTCAATACTCTGTTGGTGTTTCATGTTTATTGCATTTTAGTGAGGAAAAAGTCGTGCCGTCGTGCAGGCACTTATTATTATAGTCTATATCTGTTCAGAGCAAGTTGATAGTTTGGTAGTTGTGCACGTCTTCATGTGTTACTTAACATACCTACTGCTATTAGTAACAAAGTAAGTCAGCGCATTGGGGTAATAAGAAGAAGCGTCAAACCTGCTAGACAAAATAAACTTTGATAAAAATAAATAAAAATACAAATTAAGAGGAGAAAAAAATTACAAGACTTTGTTATTTTTTCTGAAATCCTAAAAAGTGATACCCTGATAATAATAGTAGCATAGTTGTACGTAGTAGCATGACTGACACGCTACACTCGCCTACTTTTTCTCTTTTCTATTCATTTGAATTTGCAAGAATAGGAGAGAACGTGATTTTTGCAATAGAAATATCGTGAGTTAGGAAATAAACACAAATAGATCACACCATTCATCCTTATCATCATTATTATTACCATTAAAACTATTTTACCAATCAGTTGTTAATGACGAGAGAAAATCTTTGAAATGAACGAAAACAACATTTCCACTGAAGCATTGTCAAATGGCAACACGTCTCTAATGATTATTTTAAGCAGTCTGCCATAGCTCATATTATTTTTCACTATCAGATTCATCTAAAAATCTCTCTACACTTTGTTGTCGTTGTTCATTCATTCCTTCTCTTTTTTATTTGAGACTTATGGATACATTGCTAATTAACCTGTTTTATCCTATTGTGGGCTGTAAGCATAAATAAGCACAAACCAGGTAATAATAAGTGAAAAAGCGAGAGAAACAGAAAAATTCTGACAATGAAGAATGGAATTGAAATCTGGGTAAAATACGTGATACCATCAAGTCACCATTCATTATACATCATTCATAGTGATGCTATTGATACCGTGGTTTTTAAAAAAAACAAAGAAAAAATTGCGTATAAACAAATCCAAAATTTACTTGTGAACTGGTATTCTTCTGGCACTTGTAAAACCACTACCGAATAAAATCAACCCGGGCCGTTTATGGCAGTTTGTTTTATGCATTTTTTTCTTGTTTTAATCGAAAAATGAAGAAAAATAATTTGGTTATACCCGTCTTGTAGACATAAACTATGTAGAAAGGAGATAATAAAGCGAAGCGAATAAGAAACCATGTTTTCTACAGAAATAAGAAACAAAAAGAAAGAAAAGGCTTGTCACGTTTTTTGGGGGGAATGGGATAATGCTAAAGAAGTGCAATAACAGTGGTAGTAGTAGCAGTAAAAGAGGCACCTAAACATTTATGATGATGATCAGACAGGTAAGCGGTAAGCATATTGAACCAGAGGAGGAATGAGTAAAAATCTGTTATATTCGCTTCAAAGGTGCTAAATACTGAAAGAAGCCCTGCTGACATTGTTGTCTGTTTTAAGCAAATTTTTTTCGACGTTTTTTGCATCCCCCTTTTTATTGCTAGTCTTATGTATAATATGTAGCGTAGTAGTAATGATGACGGTTGGTTGAGGGCTTTTTAGATGTTTGGTGCCAAAGTGCTATCTAAGTAGTCAATTGGAGTGAGTGAGGTTGATTACGTGGTTTTATTACATTATCCCGTAACACCTTTCCTACTACTTGAGGAAAACACTTTTACATTATTTTACAACCGTATAAACATCGTGAGTACCATATCCCATCACTATTATGTCTCTTTTTTCCTAATTTTTGCCAAGTCCGCACATTAGAAGATATTTTCTTGAAATGTCAAAAAATTCATTTTTCTTGAGAAGAATGGAATCAAAGCAATTCCCTTTTTTCTCCAACTCAATTAATCTTTCGTTATGTGTAATATGGCAAAAGAAAAGAGACAAAATAAGGATAATAATGTGACTGAAACAAATTGCAAAACTTGCTTCAGTCCAGGTAGTTCATATTGCTTTAGTGTTTTTTCTTTTAAATGTAAGTACGACGACCCAGAAAAAAATATGAGCACAGCTTAACTTGCTAAAGGAAAATAATGTCTGTGCGAAAACCATCGTAAATCGTAATCATCAGTTAAACCACTCCCATACTTTTGAGTATTGCGTAGCTCCGGCTACACAAACACATTTAACGCTTATTTTGCTTTTACGTTATAAAATGCATTGTGTGATAATTTTTTGTCTGTTTTTCAGCGTCTTCGTCACATTTGATAGCTAAAAGTGATAAAAAATGAGTACGGCAATGATGATGATAATTCTGAAATTAGCGTGTAAATAGTACGCCACACGACATGATTAGGGTAGAGGTACATAGGGAATTACATAAACCGAGCAAAAATCTCTTTCATTTTTTTCGAGAAAAATTTCCAATTTTTTGCGTGTGCATGACCACACGTTTAGCACACGAGGAGGACGAAGAATACGCAGAAAACGTTGACAGGAAAGGAACGAACATCACACTATGTTCCCTTCTTCGCCTTAATCAAAATGATCAGCGGATGTGCAAAAAAAATTTACATGTGACATGGATGGAAGTTGGAAGGCAAAGAAATACGAAAGAAATATTAGATTGTATTGATGATTATCAATTTTTCAAGAGAACAAGACACACACACAGTCATGATATTGGGTTGTAAATTTATGTAGGTATGCCTGACCAGCCATAATTTAAATTTATCTCCTTTTTATATTTTTTACTTTAATTAAGTTGAATTATTTTGTATTTAATAGCACACGCGAGGAGAATAATATAGACATGCCGTGTTGCCTCATGTCATCATAAGAGATATATTTTATTCATAATAATACACGCCGATGTACCTATTTTTATTTTATTTTTCAAATTATACATTCTATCAGAGACACTCCGCCTAAAATATTTGTAGTTTACACATTTTTTGCGATGAAAAAGACAACGATGATGATGCATTATAAATTAGGTGGTGATTTATGGCTTGAGATCTGATCACTAAAGCTAATCACATACATTACAAAGAAGTATGTTATTCTACACACACTCTTTCTTTCTTGTAAAGTTTGTATATAGACTAGTGATGGCGTTGGAGTGTCAGATCTCTCCATTTTTTATGCATAACATCACAAAATTTGAAAAATAAAATAATGAAAACTTTTATGCTTTGATGTGATAAAAATTTGACATGACATGATTATTTGGTTGTATTTACTTGAAACCAAGTGTAGGTACATTGGCTACATTCACAAAATGTGTACAACTTCATAAAACAATACGAATATCATAATAATAACAGTATTTATAGATACATTGCTCCACCTAAACGTTAATAGTACTACTTTGTATTCAGCATTCACTACTGATTCGCCCAAAAATACATTCCCGTGGTCGAGGTGTTAATTTTTTTCAAATAAATTTGTTCAGATTTATATGTGAAGTTGCATACCCATACAAAACGTAATATGTACACCGCCATTAATTATTGTTGTCATCGCCATTATCATCATCGTAATCAAATTAGTGTTATTATTAAGAAAACAAGTCACAAATCAGAGAGAAGAAATACAAAAACGAGAGAAAAATTACTTAAAAATACTTAATCATAACACGATTGTAAAGCTGCTCATGATGTTTCGATGATGATGACAATGAAATGATTGAAGAGAATCACGGCAAATTATCATCTCCATCATCACCTGTGTACAATAAATAATTACAGAATGTTTCTTCACTCGTTTGAATGTACTGTTTACCTCAGCCAGCAGCAATGTAAAACATTTTTTATTTGCTTGTCTAATTAATACTACCGCATATTTTCAGAATTGTTTAGTCGTGAAGTCGAAGACAAGCGAACTGTCTATTTTCATTCAATACATTTAAATACTAATGTCCTATGATAACTAATAATTTTGAAAAAGTATGGAAGACGAGTGAATACAGAATTTACATGAAGAAGAAGGAGGAGATGATGAGATTCATTTCAGAGCGGCAACAATCATGATGACCTGACTCTTCAGCTTGCATTTCATTCCTCTCAACAGTTCCCTCGCAGCTTTCATCGATAATATTCTCAAGAAGTATGACGATGATGATGAAGATAGTTTGCATAAATTAGCAATTTACAAATTACTAAATCATGTCTAATTTCGTTTTGTTGAAAAAAATGCGCAAGAGGAATAAAGAAAAATTTGTACGTGTGCACATTTACTTACGTATTCATTTTACTATTTTGTTGAGAAAAAAAAACAAAGCAAAGCAAGTAGTTGTTGATCTTTTTCACTTCATTTCCAATAATTCTTGTTTACTTTGAATTAAAGCAGTTTGCGCAGTTAAACAATTGACAAGGAAAAAGAAGGACTTTACGAGAACGCCTCCTTTTACTATTCGTTTTCAACGATAAACTTTTTTCCTCTGTATATCGGCATCATCTCCAATTCAGAATTCCCCGTTTGAAAAACAAAACTTTGGTGATTTAGTATTTATGCAAATCTAATTCCTTGGCAACAAACAGCGTAAACTGTACAGCAGGAAAACTTATTTGTTCTTCTACGTCATTTGCAGTCAACTAGGCACATTTGTCTTTTTTCCAATTTAATTTTGTTTGTTGGTAAACTGTCGCGACTAATTTCAATTTGAAATGAAAATCATTTGAAATAAGTAAGAGTGGTGGGCATGCTGACTCCTTTAGACTACTACGTACAAACGTACATGTTTCCTTGCTTGCTACTTACTATACTTAGTATAGTCGTACAGCTCTACTATCAAATCCACATCACGCAAGACGAGTTCATTTAAGTTAAATACGTGCTGCTATATAAAAACTTTAACACATTTTCCCTCAAAAGTCTACAACTTTTTCTCATGCATCGCTTTATCATAATAATATGTATGCCTGTTCTGTGCATGCACAAATGTTGATCTCTATCATATTTTTTCGTGTTTTTGGTAGACCGTTTATCCCAAAGGAAACAATATGATTATTACATATTATTATGATGATGAGAAAATACTTTTTAACTTCTGAAAATTCTATGTACGACTATGACTATATGATAATAGTATTAGTACTATAAAAATATCACTTTATTCTGCTGGAAAAGCAAAGGGAGTGCGAATACGTGAGTCTATGTGTTAGTCAAACCAGTTTATTAAGTTTATATGAACGTATTAAATATGTACATGGAACTTCATTTCAAACATGGAGAATTTTCAATGCTTTTTCTCTGAAATTTCAAAAGTTTTATATGTTCCTAGGCTTCATTCTCTATATTACTTTATTTTGGCTTGAGTGAGTGTCCTAAGAAGTGCTTGAATGCCTGCTGATTCTAGTTGTTGGCTACGCATGAAAAAACTCTTTGGCTTATGCAATGCATTCATTTCTGTAACTAGGCTCTTCTGAGTGCTGACTCTGAAAGGATGAACATTTCGGCTTGTTTTCTGTTTGTCTTAGGTTATGTTATGTTACGTAGTTGTGTCCCTCAGAGAGTTTAACTTTAGACAAGGAAAGAAAGTCAAAGCAAAATTCTCCATGTTCTCATAATTATTTACAATTTCGCGAAAAAGTTGCAGTAACAGAGAAAAAATGGAAATAATCGTTAACTGAGTAACCAAATAAATGCCTTTTTGGGCCACACTCCAAAACGCTACCATAAAATAGTACTGTAGTTTTACTGGTCAATTTCTTTCAAATGCCAAAAACACAAGAAAGGAGTGCGTTGAGTTTGGTTTACCGGAATTTTACGGTTGCACAAAAGTTGTCCTTGTTTCACCAATTTAGGTTAATCCAATGTGTGACAATTATTAAACAAAACGACCAACATACATGTTAAAATCCTATACTCTTGTTCTTCCCCGTCCCATCATTTCGTCATACTTGGCTTCCGCTTCTTTTCAACCAACTGGAATTCATATGCAGAAGCACACACCGAGTGTGTCAAAGTCGTTATGGCATGTCTATTATGCCAGCCAATAAAGACGAAGTAATAAAGTACAAAGAGAGTCCCCATTCTACTTCATTCATGCATGCAAACCACAAAACAGCAAATTAATGATGATAATAATGACGACGACAAAAAAGGGAAGACACCCGGCGGCAACCGGATTCTTACAATTGAACTAAATAATTAAGAAAAGTCATTGCGCAAAATTGCGTACGTTCTTGAATTTCTGTTTTCGCATGCAATTTTCCACAATTTTTTCATTGTTTTGTAGAGTGAATCGTCAGAAGGAAACAATAGAAATATTCTGATGAGCAAATAAATTATGTTGTCGTCTTCTTTTTGTAAACCAAAACAAACACGGCGGCAACAGCGGTGGTGGCCATGGCAAAGACTAACGACAACCCAGCCAGAAAAGGAACTCTTTAAGAGTTTTTTTTGCTCATCAGCTGCTGGCTTGGCGGAATGACTGATGAAGAGCTCCAACTCTACAAAACTCTCCTCGTAAAGTACTTAATTTGCCACCCTGCTGCTATAATCGAATCCCATCGCACTGGGCTACTTTAATCATCATCATCACTGCATCGTCCTCCTCATCCCTAGAAAAATCATGAGTATGATTGCACTGTCTTTTCTGCGATAAAGAAAGCACATGGTCACGACTTACGAATGACCCAGAAAAAATGGCCAGGGATGCATGCAGTACTAATATCTACACAAACATATAACGTTACATCTCTCGATAAACACAATGCGCAAAAATTTCTTTTCGTTGATAAGTAAAATTGGTAAAACCCATTGAGAAAAAATAATAATCAGTGGGGAAGACTGAAAGATGACGACGAGCGGAGTAGATGAGATGAGACACAAAAACATAACTATGTTTGCTTTTACATCATGTATGTATGTTGTAGGCAGACATGTGTATGTTTTTTCAGAGGAAAGAAAAACCGGCTTAGAAACAGTTCCTTTCTTTGAGAATTGAGCTATACCGTACTATGATTTTTATATGAGAAAACTCATATTGAACATCAAAACGTATATGCAAGTAGTAATACCAAACTTTGTTCAAAGAATATAAACATGAGGTGGGCTGCCGGTGCAAAAAAAAAGATACAGCGATTTTTTGTAGTGTTTGTATGTGTGACCCCCTTCATGCTCTCCATCATCAGTTTGACGGTTATTACCTGCGATCCTCGTATATTTTACTCGTATCATATAATAATGACAAGAAGACGTATAAAGGTAAAGTCAAGTAAGTCATGAATTAATGAGAGGACATGATACACCTTAACCGCATTATTGATCACTTCTCAGGCTACGCTTTCCATTTTTGCTTTGGTTAAAATTGTGTATAGTTTATGCCATTTGTTTTATCCCATTTTCTCCATCTTTTTATATTGATTTGTTTAAAAATGGAAAACATGTAAAAAGCTTGTTGACTTCAAAAGAAACTGTACTCTTTACATCCTTTTTTCCAGCTGCTCCGGACGAAGAGAGATGTTTTTGATAGGGAGCATTAAAACATGGACGAGTGTGTAGACACAGGAAAACAATTAGACCACGAGAGCTTGTCTGTCTACAACGTGTGAACTGATTTGGAACCGTATAACAGGTTCAATTAAATAAATAAAAAGGCAAACTATGTATACACAAGATGTTGTAAAAAAGATTTTTATATTTTTTGCTCTTTGTTTTTAGACATCTTCCTCGAAAATCAGGTAAATAAACGTTTGGCGTGAAATTACCATAATTGCACTTGCCATCATCAGTGATTACGTATCCTTTTGATGATGATGACGGAGCAGCAGCACAACTTTTTTGTTTGGAGAATACCGAACAAATGAGTGCTATGCAATTCCATCACTTCGTTTCGGATAATGGCTTGAGTCAAGAAGACTTGTTCTAGTTAGCTCTTCAGCACACTCACTCAACTCACTCAAGAAACAAGAGGAGAAGCACCCAAACAAAAATGGACGAATAGATGGACAGCTACTAGACGACGGAGAAGTGTAAATTATTATCTGCTTCATTCAACTAGTTGCTTGTGTGCTGCTGAACATTTTTAATTTTTTAGAAAGACAAAGAAATACTTCAAAAGAGAATATCTTTTTTAACTCTTTCTTTCCTTTGCAACAGGAATACCTTCCAACTAATGTACTCGCTCTTTACCTTAAAAAATCCTTTCAAAATGAGATTGCGATAAAAAGGAAGAGAAGAAGAAGGTGATGATTATTACCTTACATTTTTACATGAAGGGAAACAAGTACACATTACGAGGATTACAGATTACAACATCAATGTAAATAGTACGCGCAAATAAATTATAGTGATATTTTTTTGATAATATTTAATTTACTTGTTGGAATTTGGAATGTAGCAAAATATTTTTAAAAGGAAAGATGTGAGTACAATAAAAAATTTCAAATAGTGACTCATCCCTTTAGTGGTAATAATATGTGGGTTCTTCATCAAACCTAATAATTTTAGGAATAATACCGAGAGCCAACTGCCTGCATATCTTCTTTTGCTTTCCGCTCTTCTAAATAAAGTAGTGGATAAGACGCGGATGCAGGGTAGAATGATAGGGTCATCGAACAAATGTCTACTAGCATGTCTACATGTTTATCTGGGTATGTTTGATTCAAGTGAGTGATTGATGTTCTCTCGTAACGACAATGAGAACGAAGGGATCAAATAGATAAATGCTGATATGCTTTGTGTATTTATTGTACTGAATGTTTTATTACCAGGTAAGTATGTATCACTGCTGACGAAGCAGTAAAATCGTTAAAAAAATCATTTTAAAAAAGCTGCGACTTGAGGAGTTGAGAAACGTTTTCATTATTGTTGCAACCCCGACCACCATGGCATACCAGCTTACTCATACTTATCACAACCAGCCATCATCATCATTTTCGTACATATTTGTTAATAGACACGTTCGATCATCTTCATTATCATCATATCGGCTCATCCTCCTTGTACCGTGGCCATCGAATAAAAATGAGTCAATTTCAAAGGAAATCATGATTATCAGCGTGATTACCACATTATCATCAGCCTCATCGTCATCATCTACTGCACAATGAATTGAATCGTTGCAAATTTCTGATTTATTTATTATGCATGATAAAAAGTATGCTGTAAAATTATGAAAATCAATTCATTTTTGAAAAAGATTACACGAAAATTTCCTTCTTCAAACTTCTTTATGATGCGAAATATACTTACTTACATATGAAAATTATGAATGACTACAAAATAACGAAACATTTTTAATAATATCGATTTCACATTTTTTTATAAATATTATAATATTAATATTACTAAAAGCATTCCGCATTCCTCTTCTTATTACTAACATCATGCTCCCTGATTGATCGTCATTCACTTTAGCACATTCTTTTGAGAGAATGTAAATTACTCAATTAACCGATGATGACCGAGCTAATTTTAAAAATGTTCCCCTCTCTCCCTTCAGAGAAAGTTTAAATAGTTGTTGCAGAATTAGCGATACAAACGGTAACTTCAATGATGAAGATGATGACACAATGTAAAGTTAATATAGATTATAAAAAGAAAGAAGAATGGAAGGAATTCTGATGATGCTGTTGTTATTATTATTCGACAGTATCGACATTTGAGTCACGACAGTTTGAAATCAGAGCAAAAATTACCTCACGACTTCTCATTAAAAATGTGTGTACATGCTTTCTTGACCTGGTTCCTTCGTTATAGTTGAAAACTAAAAACACAGAGTATTGGGATTTTTTGAAAGTTAATGTATTTTTCTCTGCAATGCAATGATATGGTATAGCTGGTAGTGTGTAGTAAGTAGGTATTTATATAGTATGTGTTTATGAATGAATGTATTTTAGTGTTGTGCCGTTTCTTCTGTGTTTTGTCGTGGTGCAGTAATTTATCGGTTATTTATTGCTTCTCATCAATACAAAAAGTTGTAACAAAAAATTTAAAACAGTTCAATAATGATCTATTTATTTTTCTTAAAGCACGACATGTATAAAGCGAAAGAAACTAAAATTTTTAAGGGAGCTTGTTATTATTAAAGTTCAAAAATGCCAAAGTAAGGTAAAGTGCAATAGTTTAAGTTAGGCAAAAAATGCTTTAGATTGGGGTGTGAACGTTTTGATTACAAGTTGGAGAGTGTAACTAAAGGGGTAATAATGACAAAATCTAGGAAATGGTATTTAATATTATAAAATATAATTTATATCGACGGAAATTTCACACTACAAATAATAAATTTCCCGTTGTATTTTTAGCACAATGCACAGACTTCCGATTAATTTTGTTTACAAAATGTCTTTTTTTTTCTTTCAATCACTTTAATTTCTTTTAGTTTCTAAAAACAATACATCATCAATCAATAAGCAGAGTACAGTTGAATGACGGAACTAGAGAATATTGACGAGATAAAATAAAAGTGCATCTCGTAATAATGGAGAGTGGAGAGGATGAGGGTTTTTGTTGTATACTTTGTGCATCAAAGGGAACGAACGTCTCCTTTCCCTCTTTTCACTCGCTTCCCGATTCAACTGGATTATCTGCAGGTATTACTCTTGAATCCACACACAAATACTCAAACTTAAAATTTACTCCTTGACTACCATTTCCCGCTACCATAATAACTTGACTGACTGACTGTAGTTGTGAATGAATTGTGTTGTGATGTTGCTGATGATGATCATGACAATGATGGGATGTTGATGGAATAAGTAAAGTGAAAAGTTACTTTTTTCTTCTTTTCCACCAGCAACAAACTCGACTGTTCACAACAAAAATATTTATTTTATTTTTTCAGCAGTGAAAAAAAGCGTAGATGCAAGAGGCAGAGAACGAAGTCTGAATAAGGTAAAATAATAATAATAATAATAGCTGAGCCTGGTAGAATAAAGTGACTGGGAGTGTTGTTGATGTTGCCTATTCGACGGTACTTCAGTACAAATGCAGTTAGGTATATAACATTGCCACCAAGGTGGTAGGATGAAATGAAGAGACGCGGGAAAAGCTGGAGGAGAAAGGTCGCACAGGAATGAAGAGAAAAGAAGAAGTGTCTCTCCAGAAACAAAATTTAGGATCTAAAGAGGAACGTTGTGGTAGTGATGATGAGGATGATGGTGACACAGCGACAAGACAAGTCACTTTAGAGATGTTTACTTATTTTCCCCAGTTTCTACAATAGCGACAGCGAGAGAGAGTACGAGAGAAGTATCAATGGTTCTACAATTCCCCATTCACTTTTTTGCGTGAGACGTTGATAATAATGTGATGTTTTTCACCGTCTCGACACTGGCTTTTACCTGGATGGATAATTTTTTTATCCTCAACAAAGGGAGTCAAGCATACAGTAAGAGATAAAAGCAAAGTGGCTGGTGTATGGTGTGGTAGACGAACGGAAAATGAGGGGTGAAATAGAAGAAGATGCGATGTGATATAAGGGAAATGCAGGCGGGGTTGGATGGCATAGCATCACTTTAAGTTGTAGAGCAAAGTGGCTAGGTAACAGAAATACCAAGATATAAAATAATATAATGGTTATTTCTTTCGTTTTTGCTTAGAAACATTTTCAAGTTTAGCACTTTGACAGAAGAAAAGCTAATAATAAAATGGCGATGGTGAAAAGTTTATTTTTCTTCTGGAGAAATAACAACTCCCTTGTACATAGCACAAAAGAAAATATTTCGGCTGTTTTTAAAATAAACAAAGCAAGTTTTTTTTGCCACACGTTCAGGTAGAAAGTTGTACAAGTATGATGTGAATGATACTGTCAATCTAAATTTTTATTTTTGAACCTTGGTACGCCTGCATATTTTCTGCTGCCGAAATAGTATATCTGACTAACCAGAATAAAACAAAACAAATATGTGCTGAATGTGTGAATAGACTCTATTCAATAGAGTCATTTTATTTTCAGAATTACTACTTAACATTCGTAAATGACTCAACTTGACTGGGCATCCATCAAGAAATTTTTATTGTTCAATTGTTGAGCAGCCCCCATCTCTTGCCACAATAATTTATTTGTTTAATGGCAGATATGTCATGTTGCATTTCGAATAACTATATTCTATGTTTTATAGGCTCTTATCTACCTCTCCTACATACCATGCAAATAGGATTTACAGACTAAAAGATTTTTTTCCTGCTTATGATGCATCATCGTTATCATCTTCCATTATAGAGTTTTTTTTTGGCCAGATACAAGTACCTCTGACTGACTTTTAAAAATTACAATGAAATAAATATGTTCCGACTTGTCACATCTCAGTATGATCTCATCAGGAACGTTCATCGGCTCATTCTATTTTTATAGTTTTTCTTTCAATTCACTTTTTTATGAAGTACCTTTCATTAGTCTTTCGATAGAAAGAAAAAGTAATGTGCGTACTCAGAAGAAGTAAAAATGTCACAAGAAGACACAAACTGAACGCCGTTAAAAATGAGATGAATAAAAGTATGATGTGCTTGTTAGCTATGTAAAAGCATGAAAAGCATTTAAATACTACTCAGAGTCTAAGTAAAAAATTTTGTAGCTCACGTTGTAGATAATGTATTTCTCTGCGTCTTCCTCCTTCGTCCCAGGTTGGTACACAGGACAAATGATGTTAACTTGATCGTATGGTAGATTATCCCGATTCACATCAATTATGTGATCTGTATTGTCTATTCGGAATCTGTAACAAAAGGACAAAAAATCATTAAAGTACTCTGCTATTAAAGCATTACTTGGCATTATAGTTTAGAAATCTTAAAAGGTAGAATCGTTACTTTTATTAAATATTTAGTACTATTTTTATTTTAAATGAATGCATTCAACATGAGCATGATGATCTATTTTTCTGTAAATCACGCTCTCTCTGTCTAAAGCCTCACTCTTTGTAATGAAAAAAATGTATGTAAAGTCGTGACAGTAAGAATAGATTATTGTCTTATGATAAAAAGATGGTGATGTAATGAAAAAGCAGAAGAAGAATAAAGAAGATAATGTGGAACACTAGCATTTAAAGTCTTTCAAAAATAAAAATCCATTTGATGTCATAGTCAAAGTCAAGTCGAGTACAAGTTGACACATGACATGGCTCAATCCGTTTCCCAAGAAGAGGTATCTCAGCAGGCAAATAATACTACTGACTGATGAGGGCTTTTGGGAAAGAGGAAAAGCCATTTTGTATTAATGCTACTTACGAAGCAAATGCTGATGTGAGTGGACATTGAAATTTTTCCACCGGTGGGGGTGGCTTGTCGGTTGTATTATTTTTGCAGTTTTTTCATTCGTGTCGTGCCATTCTCGTCACCTGAAGAGTCTCACATTTATCGTCATCTCTTTGTACTTGCTTGAAATATTTTTAATGTGAGTTGCTCTTTTAAAATATTCTTAAAGACTGCGTATATATGGATATTGGTTTCAAGCAGCATAAAAACTTGGTTTGTCATCGTTGTCATCGCATTCATTGATGATGATACCTTACTTTACAAGCGTAGCTTTTTAGTTGGGGAAAGCAAGCAGTCTAAAAATGAGTATGAAGACGATGACAATGTCACTGTGAATGACTAGGCAAAACCATATATGTTGTCATCTTACTAATATTGTAACGTTTCGACTTTGGGAAAAGTTACCAGTCGTGTTGTCGTCATTGTCATATGTCACATAAAAATGTTGATGGATGAATTCCTATTGCGGCCTGGTTAGCTGGTGACAAGAGACCGAACCGCAAACTTCAGCAGATAAAGGTAATGCATACTATTTGAAATTTTGATTGCGATTGTTGTCGAGGGTACAGCATAATAGACTATTATCATCAACATCAAACGATGATGATGATCGTGATGGATGACCACGGTAAGGAAATTATGTCAACTGACATGACAATTATCATCATCCCCTTGTCACATTCAATTCTGTCCGCATACTTGCATAGCACAGATACCCGGTGCGCAAAAGAAAATGACAAGAGTCAGGTCAATGGGTGATATGGTGGGTAGATGATGATAATTGATAATTTGATAACTTGAAGGTATGCATGTAGTATTGTGTATAACGTGCATGCATTGACCGTCTACTCTGACATTTTTATACTAATGTGTTTGCAAATAATACATCCATAGAGAATAATATGCGTGCACTTAAAAGAAAAGTCTTCAGAATTAAAAAGTTGACTCAATTATTATTATTATCATATCGTCATGATCAAGTTCAGGAGCCACCTCTACATAGAAAACAGTGGTCAACAGTAGAATTTTTGTTAAGAAGGGAAGCACAAAATACGTAATTTATGTGGCAGGTCCAAATGTAATATGCTTGTTACAAGACTTGTGTGGCGGTTACTGTTGTGGTGATGGTGGGAATGGCAAACTCATAAAATAAAATAAAAAATAGAAATTCCAGTGAAAAGCTAACATAAAAATTACATTTTGTGCTGGGAATGTTATATGTTTTTTCATTTTTAAAAACTACTAATGCTACTAATGTGTACTTTATATGGGTACATGTAATATTCTTGCTACAATGTGTTTCCTATTCTGTTAGCTGCTATCAAAAACTACTATACCCACTATAGGTTATGGTTCTTGTTGGTACCTGTCAGCCCGAGAGAACATAAGATATTTGTGAGCGTGGACAAGCAAAAGAAGGAGAAAAAACAAATGGCAAGACGAGAGTTACCAGAACAGCAACCATGAAAGCCTTGAAGGGATTTTTGCAAACTTGTTTAATCCTTTTTCCATTTTTACACGTAAATTTAAATAAATATGTTGGATTATTGTGTGCATGCGCATGCATGTATGTGTGTATATAAACATTAAAGTAGACGACAACTGCTGTTGTTGCTGCTGCTATGCAATCTATAAAACTCTCGGTCGTCGGTTTTATTTTCCCTTCTCATCATCATCATCATCATATTATCATCGTTCTGATATTATCGCATCGCTACTATCACCACAGGCCAGACTAGTGTAGGCTTGCATTTTTCTTTTCGCTGCTACTGCTTGCAAACTCTCTTCTTGTCCTGACGTCGACTCAAGTCAAGTCAGAAGAGCAAAAAGGAGAAGAAGACAGATGCATGCATATCAACTATTTTGCCATGAATGGGTATATCAACAAGAAGAACACTCGACGAAAGAGAAAAAAAATCTCTCACTGACCAGGCTTTTTTGGCTGGGTTCTGTTGACTGATGTTGTTGCTTTCTGTGCAAAATAATGATAATAAAATAAAAATACAAAGGAGGAGATGGAAGAAGGAGAAGAAGAGCCTCCGAGACATAATATATCTGCTGGTGCGCTGTTGAGCTGAGCCGAGCATTTTGAGAAATACACGCCCCGACGAGATCAAGTGCCTCATCTTAAGATGACTACGATGATGATGATGAGAACGATTATTATTATTATGCTATGATGATGATCGCCATTCTTTCTTCCTTTCATCTGCATTATTTTATGCAGATATTTCCTTAGGGACACAAAAAAACAGTGCCGAGGAGAGAGAAAAGTCAAAAGTAAAAAACATAATAGCTAAATACCAACCTTCTCTCAAATAAAATGGTGATCATGATGATTATGAAGTGTAATATCATGTGCAGAAAAATAATAACGTAATATGAATGGCAATTGCAATAACAATAATAATATCCATGATCTTCATCCTCCTCCTCAACGTTAAAATACACATTATATAATGCAAACGAAAAAAAAAAGGAGTGTAGTATGTTATTTGTAATTTAGATCCAAAATGTATGAAAACACGATCAGGATTCAATTCGAACGGAATACATGCAAAGGTGATAAGTGTAACTTGGTTTCTTGATTATGGCGACTTGAAAATTCTAGACCCGCCTCAACATTCCACTAATAGTTCATTTTTATCAAAGGCAACCTAAATGTGCATTTTTTCATGCTTTTTGTCGATGGGAAAGTTTTTCCGATTACACACGCATCCACAATATATTATGTACTTGGTTAAGGAGCAAACTGCTAACCAGCCACACATAATTTATTGCCGGCACTTCCTTCTTAGCAAACACAAACAGCAAAAAATTTAATGAATAAATGACTGAGTGGCTATAATAGTAGAAAATAACGCGAGTTTCTTGTTAAACGGTCAAACTCTCATTTTATTTCATTAGCAGAAAAAAGAGCAATAGTGGAAATTTATTGTTTTTCATTTATTTCAAGTAGTAAGTCAGTTTTAAGCAGAGAACCAGAGAAGGACATTTGTATTTATGATAAATAGACATCATTTCCACATTGCATGGCATACGATAGATGCAGTGTCGGAGCACAACAGGAGAAACTAGTGGTAATAGTAATAGCCAGTAAAGCAACAGGCTACCGCAGTTCGCATTTGTTTGACACCACCACCAATAACAACCCTTTCGACTCACAAAAACAAGAATAATTATGTTTCTAGTGAATAGTATTTGCTCTGTATTAAAACGATGTATTGTATTTTATTGCTTAGAGGAATATTCATAAGAAGGAATTGGCCACATGATGATGATTGCTCATTCAGGTAGAAAGAGAGCAGCTGTTTAACAATTATCATACAACTAAAAAGTAATAATCATCAGGCGAACGACCAATCGTAAAATAACTCTGACTATTTAAAGTAGACTTATTATGCAGCTTTATTTTTTGCAACATTTTTATAACGATCTAGTCCTCTAGCTTATTGCCAGTTTCTTTTTCTTTTTGCATTTCAGTATCAGGTAGAGTACATGGACAGCCAAAACTTATGTTTTACGAGAAAAAAATTTAAGAAATGCACACTCTTCATTAGTGCTGCACTATAGCAATTCCCATCAAGATCAGAGATCTGTAATCATTTTCACGCGGAGATGTTGACCAAGATGAAGTTTTTGAGGAGGATATAAGAACAATAATAATAACAGTGTACAAAACCTACCATGCCACACATACAAATTTTCAGATGATAGCATAAAAATGCTTGCATCGATGGGCGGTGTTCCTTTATCATCGTCATCATCTTTTCCCTTCATCAGGAATCACGGATATTTCTTCTCCGAGAAAAAATACTCACATTTATTATTGCACTGCATCAAAATAAATATTA
>JAQFYG010000369.1:0-33028 GCA_034694325.1 Entomobrya corticalis | reverse complement strand
TACAGCTTACTATCATACACAGAAAGCCCATTTAAATTAAGCACAATTTGTTCATGCGTCGATCCCTGAATTTTATAAAAAGACGTAGCAAACGAATGACGAAGGGGATACAACTTTACATTTAAGTATTTATCCAAGTGTTAGCAACTTTTTCATTTTGTAGGGGAAGAGCAATAATATTTTTGCTGCCATTTATGCCGGTACCCTTCCAATTTGGTATTTTAATTGTGATGAATACAGGCAGTTTTTTTCCCAATAGCCCTGTAAAATTTCTAAATCAGTGCCATTGCACAAAAAAAAGTTGACATTTCTTCTGATGTGTGCTTTTAAACAATCATTATCGCCAGGTACAAAAAAAACTTCTATATTGAATATAGCATGTTGAACATAAAGCAGCCATCTCCGCTTTTACTTTTTTTACAGGCTTGTTTCTCGCCAAAACTTCCAATTCATTGTGCAAGTCTATATCTTTATTTGCATTGAAAAAATGAAGAGTCTTGTTAAATGACAGTTTCTCATTTTCTGGCAAATTGAATGATAAACGAGATTCTAGCAATACCAAATCTTCTTTAGTGACTAGCTTTTCTCTTATTCTCGTGAGCAATTTGTAATAAACCAAATCTTCAGCTTGTCGTACTGGCTTAGTCAGAGTAAGAGTATATTCAGCATTTTGCAATAATGGTAATCCCCGCCTGGCTAAATCATGAATTACTTTGTCTGGCTCTGTCGAAAGTGCATAGTCCCCGAAGCAACAAATTTGGCTAAAATCGCCAACAAATACAATAGAGATATTTTCAAATGGTTGTGTGTTATTTTTTCTGTTGTAATCTTTCTGAAACTACATAAAGGAGAGTGCACCCAACTAAGCTGCTCTCGTCAATCAAAATAAACTTAACATCCTTCAAATCGTTGTATACTCTGTTACTAATTGGCTTGTCGATGAGATTTTGTGTGCTTCTACAGTAATCAAAAACTCCCAAAAGATAGAATATTGTACCGCATCCCAGGTTAGTAGCCATTAATCCGGTAAAAGTAGTTACTCTGTATTGTATTTTTCTTTTTGTAAGCTCCATTGCTAAAAGGGAGAGCATGAAAGTTTTTCCTAAAATCACAAAAGATTAAAACTAGGAGCCGTGACAAATGATAATTTAATTGATTTGCTAATTGAAATATTGTCACCTGTTCCTGCTGCAGCAGTTAGCGTAGTGAATGTGCCTTTAGGACGAAATATTGAAATAATTTCTTTGAATTTGTCTAGACATTTTTGCTGGTCATCAGTCATTGTGAATGGCGTTGCTTTTTTGTGCAATGCCATTCTTACCTTTACATGTTTTTTGTGAAGTCCAAAAAAATTAATATAATAATTTATTGGCTGTGTAAAACTCCAATTTCTTTCTTTCTATTTCTTGATCCCAGTAGTATCTCATTGAGACGGCCATGATTATGCGTATAGCGCCAAATGAAGAATGAATGCTTTTGCAAAATTTTACATCGACTATATAAGCCAAGCAAACTGCGACTCTCAGTATCCGTTGCATTTAGTTGTTGATCTCAGACTTTTTTCTTCAAAGCTTTTGAAGGTGGGTTTCCTAACTTTATTTTTTACTACCGTTTCCATTGGGATTTTTTTTAAATACATTTTTGTTTCAGCATCTCAACATCATTTGATCTAAATTTAATTTCATCTCATAAAAATGGGCACTCACTCAGGTACGCAAAGCTATTTATTCAGGTCACCTTACCCCAAAATAAAAATTTGCGAGTTTCTTATATTTCAACATATTGTCAGATTCCAACCAAGAGCATCATAAAATTTTCTTCTGAGGAGTTAGAACCATTTCTTAACCAAACTGTGCTATTTATGTGCCGGCCGGTATTTTCTGTCCTTCCTTTTGGGTTTTTCCCTTGCCAGGGCACTCTTGATAAGAGCAATATACACACAATAACAGTAATTTTTTATCTCTGTTGTCATTTGTTTTTATTCAATCCATGTACAAAAACATCTTAACTTGCATCATCAATGTCATGCAGTTTTAGATTTTTTGCAAATATTATCATATTCTCGCATCATTTGCTTGACCACAATTTATTTCCAATATAAATTACAAGGAACATAATAAGATCATATCCAGTCAACCATAATATATACATGTACATGTACATGTACTTACATGTACTTTCATAATGCATCATCTTCATCATCTTAAAATATTGTCACCTTTTGTCGTGCAAGCATGCATCTTATCACATTAAGTAGCTAGCAGCGAACATAACAAAAGGAAAAAATCTTTCACACAAATAATTTGCTCGCCATTTGCAATTTTATTCTGCTCTTAACATTATTTATTTTGTATCAAATATATTTAAAGCTAATAAGCGATTTTAAAATGCTCGTTTTCGCGCATGCAATCATGCAATTCGTGTACAGCAGAATCGTGTCAATTTGCAATATTAAATTCTGGGAAATCAGTATGTGCATCCAAAACGGAGATAAATAATTTTCCTGATGTTATTTCCATTGACAAAACAATTTTTCATTGTAAATACATGGAAAATATAAAAAGCGGTATAGCTATATTGATTTGAGTTATATTCACTTTATAATATATTGCATAATATTTATTATACTTATGTACATTGTCAAATCGTATTTATTTAGTTGCTCAAACAACAACACGGCCATCAAAAACCAGTTCATTTTTTGAGTTGAATGCACCTATTGCATTCAACAGAAGTACGTCATCATTTTCACCTTTACCAACAACGACAACCACACGAATACCTGACTCATCCGTCACAAATTCTTCCATAGGTGAGCGAGCCAACCCAATGTTCCGTTCACCCAGGTCGTTTATTTACTTCATTTGACATGTTTACGATGGTGCAAGGTAACTCAACGTGTAGTGAGATGGTTATATTTTATCATTCTCGTTCTGAAAAATATTCACAAAACAATATTATTCATAGATTCCGGAGTTTCGTTACTTGAGATGCTTGTGTACTCTGTCTAAATATCAACAAAAATATGCAACCAGCATCCCTTATTCTATTTCGTCTTTCGAATTTAATCCAGCAAACACACAGACGACAGTCTGCAACAGATCGGAGAAGCTGCGTTACTGCAACATGACCACTCCTGTTCATTCTGGAGCAGTACAATATTTTTTGAACCATAAATCATTTGAAATATTCAACAACATTTCATCTTCAAAAAGTTGAGAGAAAAATGTAAGTGCTCAAAACATTTTACTCAATTGATGATGATCATGATGATTATGATAATGACAATGTGCATGTCTGTTCCTGCCGTACACCGGGCCGACTGTTTTACTGATTAGCCAAACTCATGCGACGTTTAGTAAAAATGTATTAATTACATAAACGATCATATTTAACATTATATCATTATTTTTTATTTATAGGAGGCAATTGGATATCAACAACAATTGACTGCACGGCTGTTGTGTCGAATGGAAGTAACGGCTACTTCAATCAACTTTAACAACTACACAGTGTTCGAGGGAAATAGTTTTAAATAATAATTTCTGTTAAAATACATAACAGACAAACAAATATGTACCCACTAATACTGCTACGTGGTAATTAAATACTTTACAAAACGATTTTTTTTATCAGAGAAGAAAAATAGTCGAAATGTGTGTAACCGTAATGTATTTTATCATTACACCATCTATTATACATACAAATCTACATGTACTACCTATATATGTATGAAAATCGTCAATTTAACTCCTAATCTTTATACCATAATACTATTCATCATATCTTTCATTACTATTCATGCCATGAAGTGTGGCTTGTTTCTTTTTGATTTCCGGACCGGGTGGTGCGGGTGGTCCGGGTGGAGACCGCCATTTTCGACCGTTGGTACCACTGGATGCTGGAGGGGCGGGAATTGTGGCTGCAGATGGTATATCAACTGACAGCAAGGTCACTTCTGAAAGAACGTACTCCTTCATGGTGATAAAGATTTCTATTATCCGCTCAGCTGGGATGAACTTCGACTCGCTTAGACGAGTACCGAATACCACAGCATCCTCGGCATACGTTTTTATGTCAGCTTCTAACTCGGCCATAATCGGTAACCTTGTCTGCCGCTCATTTTAATTGTACTGAATTATCGGCCAGCCTTTCGTCCGTATATCTGGGTTTTTAAGTAGAACCAGAATGTACAGCTCTGGAAGTTCCGCGCCCTTAAATTAATAAAAATTATATCGGTTAACGTTTTACATTTACAATTTATGCTTGTGCTGAGTGCTACATACTTTTAAAACTTACCTTATTCTTTACAATTATTACATACAGTGCAATATGTACGCGTATATGTTTGTAATAAGACGTATTAATTTGTCCCAAATAAAAGCTTATGTGTACCTTTTCTTTCCCGACACGAACCCAAAAAAGATACAGTGTACCGGTGCTTCCAGCCAATTGTCGGCGATGGTCTAATCTGTACCTGGCATGGTTTTTGGCGTAAGTGCTTGTCAAAATAAGTGATTGATATGTATGCTCCCTTGCTGTTGATGCGTCCAAGTTGTGCACCGTGTCGCCAGTTAACGATCAACCTTAATATTTAAACCGATTAAACCAAAAAAATATATTGGGTATTTTGGCCTTTATATATTAACGTAATTGCTTGTTTTGTTTGATGTTCTATTAATATACGAATTGTGAAGAAACCGTGTTTGTTACTTTGGAAGATTTAAAGCCGAAAGCCTCTTGTTGTGTACAAACAGTCTAAAGCGTTGCAATTTGAAGTTTTCTGGTGTACCGCGCGAGCAGTATGTGTGTCAAAGAAAACAAACATTTTTGTCCATTCACTTTCACTGAAGCTTATTAGTGTTATTATATTCATTTTTGTGTACGCTTAAACTGATTTTTAATTTAGTAGTAAAATATTTACTCACCTTTAATTCGATAAAATTTTTGTTAGTAGCCCCGATTATATCTCCGTAAATTTCATTCACACAAACAGCACATTTACGTGTACTAACGTTTATTATTTTTGTCCCTTCATTTATGCTGCAAAAGACCAGGAGAAATAAAGCAACAGACAGAGCAATGGTTAAAGATGACATTGTTGTTGCACACTGCACTTCGCTGTGCAGGCAGCAGAACTAATATGCTGGAAAAAGCAATCACTGCGGGCAAAGTCTAGACAATACGAGCACACTAATACAAAATCGAAATATGAAACAGCCAATATTTCGATCTTCTCTATTTGATTAAAAATTGGATTTACATGCAAATTTTCTTGTAGCCGGAGCTAAAGATAAAAAATATGCATGTGTACATGATTTTATAGTCAATAGTAAATGCAAACGAACGTAATAATATTCTAACATACTAACTAACTTATGATACTACAATATGGACTAAAATTTGCATTCGGTTTTTACCACTACTGTCCCAATCACAAAAAATGTGTAAAAGTATACGTACAAATTTATTTCACATATTATACATTTACGACTCCCATAAAACATTAAATTGGTTTAATAGTGCTAAACCAATGCAATGGATCTTCCATTTCATTTGGTCCGGTGATCACAAATAATTTCATCCACAGAATGTGCATGCCGGCTGGCAGTTTCTTCACTTTGCTTGGCGCATGTCAGTCTATTTGTTGAATACAATAAAGCAAGAAATAGACAAAGTCAAAGTCAAACTCGTTGTGCATGCTCCACCTAAGCTATTGCACCAAAACTTATTTATAGATTTTTTTTATATCAGACTTTAGACTTTGGCTTTTCTTCTTCAGCTTTAATTCAGCAACGGCATAATTATTATTGAAGTACAACTTGTTATTTTTTATAATGCATCCGGTAGTTTAACAAATGTATTCATATACATATTCACAAGCGGTTACGTAAAATATACAGCCGAAATATGCTTTTAATTTTTATACCAACCATTTATAAAATAACACAGTAAAAAAGGGTATACGCATGCATGCATAATATTCAGGACACATCATTATCAATTTCAAATAATTGAAAGCACTCTGGCAAAACTTTTTTACTGCGCCGATTGTCCAGAAAAGATAATTCCTCTGACCTCTGTAAAAAATTCCATTTTAATGCCATTTGTCAAATGAACATAATGACACTGATCAAGCTGTAACCAGTTTGCAAAATGTGTAAATTTTTTACTTTCCCTCCCAATTGGTTAACCACACACAAAGAAGATTTTTACCAGCATTTGGAATTTGGACTGTTGCCAAGATACTATAATTAATATAATATATTTCCAGGGTTAAAAGAAGCAAACTTGCTAACAAGCTCAATTTGTTGTTCATGTCTCTTGATTAAAGACCAGAAATTAAAAATAGCTATCGTCTTTTCTTCAGATGAAAGACTTACTTAGAAAAAGCAAGCAAAAGTCATGAAATTGGAAAATACGCTCTTGTATTCATCCATATTAACTCAATTATGGCTTTGCTTTGATAATATCTATCAATGTATGCAATAATATGGGCAAAAACGAAGCGATGACATTTCATTGGGACGAGGAGTGTTAATGATTTTGAGTACAGAATTTTTTAATTGTCCAGATCTAGCAAAAAAAAACCCACTCCTCGCGAAATTTTTTCTCCTCTCCCCTTTACCCTCCCCTCCTTTCTCCTCCTTTATCCCGACCCCCCTCCCTTCCTTCCAAATCTTTCCGTTACCAGTATGTCCTGATAGGCTCTGATACGTATTTTCAAATCCAGTAAACTGGACATTGAAGATGTGATTGAAAAAAAGAAAATAGAAGAAATGGCTTCTGGAGACCAATCAATGTTTCAAGGGCAAACATCACTAGCTTGAGAAGTACATTATCTGCTGAATTTAAAATATGTCTTCAACTGGTCTGTAAAATTCAATATTGCATTTTTACTGCCGTGTAATAATTGTAATTTTTTTCAGATCTTCAAAGACTCTATATAGATGGTTATCCACATCATCGCGATCAAGCTACCACCGAATCTGAGGCATCTCATAGTCGAGGGTCTTTAAATTCCCGATTGTGTTAAAAAGGAAATTATTTCCAATTAGTTTCGACTAATTACACATATATTATTATGAATACCGTGAAAAAGATCTGACTGGTGAATTGTTGACGATGTTGACAAGATACTGAAATTGCGCAGTGACCTGTTGCACTGCAGCAGCGGTTAGTTCAATTTTGGCGTAAGGGTTGGGAGGTGCGTGTTTCAGCTTGACGGTGGCAGTTTGCGTCCCTTGGAGAACATTTTCCACATCTTCTGTTGTTGAGAATTTTATATATTTGTCATCCACGACAAGATAAAATGGTCGATCTGGAGTTAGAATTAAACCTTTAAAACTTCCGGCGAAGGTCAGGTTACAAGTGGTGTACGGTTTGAGATGTGATACAACACGGCTGGCCTGTGCGCACGTAAGCATATCACCAGTCTGGATACATGTCGTATTGGTTTCCTTAACGAAGCAAAAGGTTTTGATTAGACTGGGGCTCCAAACCAACACCCCTTGTTGTACTGCGCAGCTGCGGGACTGCTTGATAGGGACAGTCTTGTGGAGTTGGCGGATTTGATATGGCAGTATCCGAGCCACGAATGAATGTCAAAGCCCACTTCCTCACAAAGTAGTTCATGGTGGTTACGGTTTTGGTCGACCACCACTTATATTGATAGTTGTAGCTATTTTTGATGGCGTATGAAAACTTGTCCACAGGAATCAGCACCCAATTTTTTAGACTTTTCTTTGACGCATACAATTTCCGACACGTTTTTTCATCAACAGCTTCGCGAGCGTCCTCATTTCTTTCATCTAATAATATTTTGAAAAAGTCTGTTACGGTAGTTTGGCGGTGCCTTATTCTATAACACTCAACGGCTGGAAGGTTAAAAAGAAATAAATTTAGCAGTTAAGATTTTTTTATTGCACCTAAAAATATAAATCCCCAAAAAGTCAGGTTATCCAAGCAAGAATAGATTATACAAGGCATTTCTACTACCAATATCTCAAGCTTCTCCTCCTCTATCTCTCAATATATTATCTCCTACCTAATCATCATTTTGCGTTAACGTTTTTCATTTAACGCTTCCATATGAATATTGTTCCCGTCCCGTGACCTTTCCGGTGGTGAATTCCGGTCAAACGGTCACAAATGTTGTCACATTTGTGACCGTTTGACCGGAATTCATCATGTCTTTTAAGTCATCTTTATTAGATAAAGCATACTGGGTGTACTTAGGTAAAAAATCTACACCAACAATAGCAGCAACAATTTGCTAAGCTTGTTTTTTATCTCAATTTTTTATCTGATTACATTGGCCTAAAAATATTCATAGCAGAAAATAATTTAAAATACACCATTGTTTGTTTTCTTAAGTTGTTTAGCGAAATTGAAGAAATTTGGAACTAAAATTCATTCATCACTATAATTGATGACAGGATTCCAGCAATATCTGATGGTCAGCTTACTATTGGACTACCCCCAGATTAATTGGATGATAAACTTTTGGCCTTGTGCTTAATGCAAATATATTTTTAAAAAGTTGTTGTTGTAAAAAAACAATTTTCTTTGAAATGCGTTTAAGTTGTAATGTTTAGTACAATTCAACATCTAGAAGTTGGAATAGGGTGTTTTTAGGCGTTTTTTTTGTACATTGCCGTTACTGTTATCAATTAACAGGATTTAATCAATTTTTCGTAAAGCTACTTAAAAAATACTACTACTTAATACAACTTGCTGTAGGATTATAAAAAATTTTGTTTTATTCTTTGAAAACTATATCAAATAGACAAGTATTTGCATGAACGACAGATGTACTAAACTCACTACCTATACATGAAATAAATAAACCGTTACTCTTCAAAATGCCGTTACTATTACTTAACTAAATAAACAGTAATGATAAGCTAAACTATGAAAACTATAAACTACCGCTTTTTATAGTAAATTCAGAAAACAATTGTTACACAAAATCATCATCATTATCATCATCTGATACAAATGAAGCATCATAAAGAAACTCATCAAAGTAGTCCCCCAGATCGTCATTAATCCGAAAAGCAGCAGCAGGAACAGGAGCTGGTGGAGGTGGAGGAGCCAAAGGAGGAGCCAATGGAGGAGGTGGAGGTATAGCCAACGACTCATCAAATAGAATTTCTAAATTCACGATGGTCTGTTTCTGCTTCTTGCCTTCAATAATGCGTTTGATGTTTTCAAACTCGGAAGTAATTTGTTCAGAAGAAAATGGAATCTGCTCATTCTCAAAAAATGTGACACTAGGGCCGGATCCAGACTGAACGGAAGTCGCTTCGGGATCAACTTCGTCAAAAGTTAGGCAGCACATGTTTTTCCGAGACACCGTAATAACCAGATTCTTTTTAATCTGCATAAATTTAACCTGCCAACACAAAAACGAAAGAGGAAAAAAAACTTTGTGCGCTTTGGTTTATGCGTTTGCTCAGTGTAAGATTAAATTACTATTTCTGTGTGCTTCTGTATTAAAATGCAATTTAAAATGTAATTAAAAATAATATAGAATTTTTTACATTTCCTTATGCCATAGCTGTTCCTTGCTTTAATCTACTCCCAAATTCAGTATGAAATCTTGGAGTGAGAGCAGCAACGGAAGTTGTTCCTCTGGCATCAAACACGTTGATACAGGAACCTTTGTGGCGATGAGCTCACAAGAAGAGTCAATTCAAGGACATGTTCCACTGCTAGGATTTAAAAAGTAGTTAGCATCTCTTTTGGCAAGAATTTGCACTTTGATTTTATCTATTGAAGGTTGGAGTAGCACAATAGGTCATCACTTGCCTCCATTTGTTCAAGAAGGCAGTTTAGTGATGCGCTATCTAATACTTTCTGCTTGTGACGACTACTCCACTCTTTTTTGAATGGATTATTCGGCAACGGTTGCCTTGAAACAATTTTGTAAGTCCTGGGAGGTTCATGAGAATTTCAAACAAGCTCCGATCTTGAGATGAGTGGTAGATGGCCGATTAGACCAGGTATTGTCATCTTTAGTTTCTTGACAAGCCTTTTTTCTGTAGTTTTCTCATTCCCAACTTTCATAATTAAAATTACTAAACAAATAAACACCAAAAAAACAAAATAAACTTTAAAAAAAGCAACAATAATAGTGTGAGCAGAGCAGAGTAAAGAGTAGTACAGAGTAATACTAAAGCATACCTAACAACAACAAAGTATTCTTCTCAAGTCTTGAATTCAGAAGCGCTAGTCAAAAATCCTGCTCCCATTCATTTATCTGCAAATAAAAGAACAGTTGTAGTAGGTAGTACCGTGCTACATGATAATTATGCCATGCCACAATCAACATGTCAAATATAAATTCAAGTTTTTCATAAAATATTTGCAACGACAAGATTATAAAATTCCAAGTAATTTACACCAAGATAAAGAGAGAGAGAGTGAGAGAGAGAGAGATTTTCCAGGTTAACAAGAGAATAATAGCAAAAGTAGCAAGAATAGGTGGTATTAACTAAGAAAAAACTATTAATTAGTTAATTAAATAGTTTTTTAGTAGTAATTAAATTTTTTTACCGGCAAAAGCTTAGTAATTTTAAAGTGATTGACATTGTTAAAAGCTGAAAGAAGAGAATAAAAAGTGATTGACCTTGTAGACAGTAGTATTAGATTAAAACTATTATTGCACAGTTTATAGTAATAGCTGATTTAATAGTAAACAATTTTAGTAATTTCAATTACTACACCAATAGTAATTTTTCGTAACGGCAAAAGTTAAGTCATCTCAATTTGTGGTTTTTTAATTCAGTAGAGTAGTGGGAAAAGTACAGTAGTGCTTTAACAAAAAAAAGAATGCAAGAGATTGACTTGTCGGACAATGTGTCACATGTTGACCCACTGTTATCATCGTTTAGCCCAACTAAGGACTCTGTTATTGTGAGATAACAACATTAACTAATTATTATAAACTAATTAGTTGTATCATTTTATTTCATTTAATTTATTTTCATCATCACTTATTAGGCCTTCATACTTTTATATTTCAGATAAAACAGATCTATATAGGAATGATTGATAAAGCAATTGACTATCATTGTATAAGATATCATGACCAGCTAAACGCAGTGCTGGAAGACTATAATAATCAACTCGCACTTTGCCCAAATAAAGAGTTAATCGATTACCAGGATGCAATAACTTTAAATTAAAAAGCGCTTTTGAAGCGGAAATGAACCAGTTCAACAGCAAATGATGACAAAGATGATAATCAATGTTAAGATGTAGTGATTCTTCACTTTACCCCTACTCGTGGCACGTTGGTTGCACTGGAGTATGGAGGAAATATTATACTGCCAACTTTTTGGGTTAAAGGATGCAATTATTTTCCTTTAGCTAACGAATCTTTGACATGCCAAGATCATTACGATCGGGAGATTTTTAAAGTGAATATTTCACTTCCAAATATTTACCATACAACACCACCAAATACCAGTTTATATACATCGGTTAAGTATCAGAGTAGGATTGCACTATTAATTGTTTAGTTTAGTTGTTGTAACAAAAAAAATTAATTATATTGTTTAAGTAATGATGAAATTGAATTGGATTTCAAATGACAACGTGCATAAAATGGTGCAGGAAGTTTGTGAGATTCTAATATATTACCTAATGGAAGTCAGACCACCTAGATTTCACCAGTGGTGCAGCGAACACAGCTGAATGGATAAGCATGAAGAAGCAATGACGCGTTACCTCTAATTTAATAGAATGTTTTTCAGACAGGGGATGCAATTGGGATATTTGCACCAGTATTCATCAGTAATTTTTAAAACAGTACAGAATAATTAAAGGAAAAGAAAATGTCAAAAAACTGGTGTTTTTTTATTATTATCATTATGGTTATTATGATTATTATTATTGTTTTATCATTTCATTTTTTTGAACTAATGTTTTTCCTTCTCTTCTCCAAAAGTCCTTTTTAAAATTAATTTTGCGTGATTTTTGGGGTTATGATTTGCTTTTACTTTTTTCAGGCTGCTTCCATACCTCATTGAAGGGTTTCACCTCTGTGATTGCCAAACAACAGGTATCAAGACAGAAAAAATGATATTTAAATTCATTATAGGATTAACTGCCGTCGCAAAATGGACGGATCTCATTTTTAATCATCACAAAATAATTGATGACAAAGTGAAGCAAGCAACAGAGAGGGAATAAAGGAAAGAAGAAAGGACAAAAAGAACAGCATATATGAGGATTGGAAACTCTTCGTATGGAATCCGTTTTGACGGAAAGAAACACATCCTAATCTGTCATGTTGTCAGTTGTCAGAAGCATTTGTGCAACAATTATTGTTAGTTGAAGAATTTGGTTTAGTATATTTATTTAACTGCTTTTGGCGGTTTTTATTTTGGTTTTAAAAATAATGAAAAGTTTTAAAAATATTTTATATTTTTTATTTTTCTTTTTTCTTTCTAATTGGCATCAAATTGTCTAACCGTTTACACAACCGCAATATGCCCAAGGTGCATCTGCACTATCATGTACAAACCAGTACTGGAATACGACGAAAATGTAAACAAATTCAATTTTTCCCTCGGAATTCTTCATGCGAAAAGAAGAACTGAAAACGTTAAGGGATTAAAAATATTACATCAAGTGAGCGACAAAATGACGAGGAACGGTGCAGCGGGGTATCTGATGGCACTAGTGATGTACCTTAGTCTGAAAGCAGATAATTTGCGCATTGAAAAAGTTCCATTAGAAAAACAAAAAGGATTCTATGAACTTTTAGTAGATTTTGGAATTTAATTGGAACGGATGGATACCTATCGACCGAAAACTGGCTTTTCGAGCATCAAGTGCCTTCCTATACCACAGATATTGGTTCTTACGTGTATGAATCATGGAATAAGATCAACTTGCAAAGTAACAGACTTGGGGAATTTCTATGAAATTCCCTCAAGTAATTTAAAACAACATTTTCCTCAAAAATGAAGCAACAAAACCAGCCAACCATCACCGTTATCATCAGTCCATGGAAACTCAGGATTCACATGAGTTTGCATGACAGGAAGACGTCAAGGCCAACAACAATATGGAAAAGAATAAAATATAATTGAAACATAAAAATAAATTATAAAAAATAATGTAAAATCCATTGACGTAAATGTGCTATGACGCACATTCCATTATTGTTGTAAAATGATTATGTAATCTTTAAAAAAATTGGAATTTAGAAACATAAATATACCCTGAATCCTAAGTGAATAAAAATTATATTCTGATCTCTAATAATTGTCGATATCATCATACGCCTATTATTATGTAAACTAAAAAACTTATAGTGGGCAGCGTTTTAAACTTGCTGGTAAAAAAGTCTACACCTATACCCCTTCCTTTATGCATTTTAACAGAGAAGTAGATGGAACTGGATTTGCCAAACTACTGGAAGATGGTGAAAATAAAGCAAACAGAATAGATGAAGTTGGTCTTGTACCAGAACCAACAAGTGTATCGGAAGCAGAAACTGTAAGGATGATTGTAAATCTTTATGTAGAAACGATATTGTTTGCTGATATCAAGGTTAACAAACATGCAATCAAGCTGCATGGATTTTAATATGGATTTATTTTTCCAAGAAAAACAAAGACTGCTCTATTTGTGTCAAAACGAGACTTTCCGATTCATCTTTCCAGAAAATTTTAAGCCCAAGTTTCTTAAGGTTATACAACAGGAATAAATTAAAACTAGTAAATAAAAAAGCACTTTGTCGTTACAAATGATGCAATGTATATATTTTAATTGTATAAGGCTAATTTTGTTTACATATTATTAAATTGTAGATTATGTTTTTAAAAACTCCACCAAAATTAAAAACTTTTTATCTAAATTTATCTATTATTTTTTACATCTTTTACAGTAAAATCATAAAGAAACACCTTTTTTGAAACCTGTCTATTCTAATAGAGATTTTAATGCTGAAGAAAGTCTAGTTTTTTAATCTGATGAGACAGGAACAAGCAAAAATCGGGAATCAGTTTTTTTATCTTGTATGTGATCACTGAATGAATCAACCAAGCAGATGTAACAGTCAACATAATTGTTATTGTCATAGTAAAAAAATACTTTGTCTAATAGTAGTAACTAATCAAGATTATCAAATGAAAAGAAAAAAGGTGTTACCTTTGTAAAACTGCAAGTCTCCATCGATTGTTCCAATAATGTTTGAACCCATTATTTCATTTTTTTTCTTCAACAACGGTTCTCCCTGATTGAATTTTTGTCTTAGTTTTCTTCTTGATTGAATGTTGACAAAATGACAAAGTTCTTAATGTGTCTCCCACTCTTTCTCGAAGACAACTAATAGAGAGCGTGGAGAGTGTATCCTTTGGTTAACAAGCTGTTTGTACATAGTTGTGGGAGTGGTGGTGGTCAGTCAGTAGTGCCAATGCGTGCATTATCATGCATGTATAAATACCAATACCTAACATGCTCCCTCACAACTTAATACCAAGGTAGAAAAGCAGAAGGGAGACAATAATGACAAAAGTGAATGATAAACGCAATGCAATAATAAGATGTAGGGAGGAACTTATCTTTTCCTGTTGCATAAGAACATTATTACGGACGTTTAATAAGTTATTTTTCATGAATAATGAAATATCAAATAGGCAAATATCTATAAAAATATAATGATAGAGGGTTTTGAAGGTAACCTTAGCGTTGAATGCTGTCCAACAAAACTAAACTTATGCAAATTGTGTTACATACTATTCGAAAGGTAATGCAATGTAAATCAATGCATTTATGTTCAAAAAGTAAAAATTTAAATTTTCAACGGTGAAAATTAACGGTAAATAAGGACTTTATTGTATTTACTTAACATTGAAGACCATTCAAAAAGATGCTGTGCTGTTTTTATACAAGGTATGCATATAGTGCATGACTAAACTGGAAAGGCTACGATCGGTAATGAGGTGACAAGGGTCAAATAGGGTCAAATCATGCAAACTATGTAATAATGAGATAGAATTCAAGTAAATAACGGGTTGGAGTAAACAAGTAGTGGCCCCAAAATGTTTTATTTCAAAAATCGACTAAGTTTTGTCTGAAAAGTTTACAGCCAAAAAATGAGGTCCGTAGCTGCATCCACAAAAAAGTTATGGCGGAGTGAAATTTTTTTGACAATTGACCTCTATTTTTCTTTACGCCAATCGACTCCTGAGGTGATTCTTAGCATTTTTGACCCTCAACACTATCCTCCAAACACGCATACTTTTAGAGATTTTTCAAACTTTGTGAGATTTGTAAAAGTTCGCATCAAATCGTAAAATTTCGAAGGATTTACTGAAATTTCGCAGGATTTCGTGAAATGTAACAGGATTTCGTAAAATTTCGCAGGATTTCGTAAAATGTCGCAGGATTTAGTGAAATTTCGCAGGTATCGTGAAATTTCGCAGGTATCACGAAATTTCGCAGGATTTTGTAAAATTCTTTTGTCAGGTTTGATTATTTCAGGTTGGGTTAGGTTGGGTTAAAAAGGCCTTTGTAGATCAGGCTTCACCTAACCTAACCTGAAATGATCAAATCTTATAAATTTTGGGAAAAATTGCAATTTCGGGAAAAGTATGCGTTTTTGGAGGATAGTGATCAGGGTCAAAGTTGCTTAGAATCAACTCAGTAGTTCATTGGCGTAAAAGTTTCAAAATTTCACACCGCCATAACTTTTTTGTGGATGCAGCTACGGGCCTCATTTTTTGACTGTCGACGTTTAAAACAAAGTACTGTGGATTTATAAAATAAAAATTTTGGGGCCACTACTTGTTTACTCCAACCAAAATAACGTAATTAAATAATTGATGGATTGAATTCAAGTAAATTACGTAATAATGGGGTCAAATGATTCAATTCAAGTTAATTACGTAATAATGGGTTAGAATGAGTCAATTTTCGTATTAAATCCATATAAATAATTTAGAAGTGGGTTAGTCTACAATAGTTTGGACAAGTATGAGTGAATAGTTTAATATTTGATTAAAGCGATGTAAGTTTAAGCAAATCGTTGTATTTATGTGAAAACTACGTTTCTGCCCGTCATTTGTCATTTGTGACGGTCATTTCATCTAGTATATATATATATATATATATATATTTCTCTCGTGTTCTTGATGATGGTATGGAAGAAATGTCCCTCTCCGCAACAGAAAGGAGCTTTAGTCTTGAGCTTTGCTTAACTTACTAACTGGCAACAAGATAAGGGAAGACGGGACCTGTTGTTGTAAAACAGTTTTGCTCCCTTTCAAAAAATCCTGTGTGTACATAGTTAATAGTAAAGTATGGCTTTCTGACATTAAAAGATATATATGGCTTTAAAGATATTTGGGTTTGCTTACTTAGATCTTTAATTTTGTTAATTATGCCTTGATAAACATATTTTTTCTTACCTTTTCCATCATAGAGCAGAAAACAAGTGTGGAGTTTTTGCACATACTTTATTTTTATTTCACTTTGAAGTGTTTCACTGGTTTTACTTTACGAGAAGTGTAATAATAATATCAAGTCATTGTAGTTTTTGCCTACTCCTTGTCGCTCATAGCAGACTCGGCTCAAACACTAAGCACTAATGCTTATATGCACTAATCCGATGGATACCCAAATATTATACATAACAGCATATTGTTTATGCAAAAATACATGTCTTTGTCAAAATGCAGATGAACGCAGTTTTCTCATCTGATATTCAACAAATGACTTATATTTTTCTCCGGAACTACAAAGCTATTGCTAAGCCATTACTTTAGAAATGCATTCTTGCATGCATATTGCATAGCATATTAAAACGTAGTGTGTATAGATTAGGAAAAGTGCTATACACTTTAGGTATGCAGTTTGGTAGTTAGAGCTTATAGCTCTAACTACCAAACTGCATACCAAATCTAATGAACAATTAAATTCAATAAACAATAATTTTAAAAAATAATTAAAAAATATATGAACAATTAAATTCAATAAAAAAATATTTGCTGTTTAAAATAATTAAAGTCATCTGCTGTTTACTTACTTAAGTGTCTGTTTCAAATCAGCTGAAAAAATAATATAAATAAAAAATCTACAGAAAAAATGTAAACAACGCCAAAAACAGCTGAAAATAGCTCCTTTAAAATAGCTTTGAAATCCACATAAAAATAGCCATATCTCAAGACCGTTCTTCGAAAAAGTAAAACCAAAGCTTTTCTCTTTCCTTCAGTAAAAAATACAGAATAAGAATACCTCTCAATACATAAGCAATTCAATATTAAAAATCGGCATTACAAAAATATATCATAGTTCAGTTGTATGCAGAACGGTTCTGTAGGTAGTTCCGTAAGGAAAATGTGGTCATAAAGAAACCTTTTTGTTCGGCGTGCTGCATGCAGATTACACTATTATTTTATTTTACACTACAACGTGTTTTTAGGATGGGATCGATTTCCTTTAGAAATGCATACTTGCATGCATATTGCATAGCATATTAAAACGTAGTGAGTATAGATTATGAAAAGTGCTATACACTTTAGGTATGCAGTTTGGTAGTTAGAGCTTACAGCTCTAGTAGAGATATACAATGTGCATAGATGTGTGCATCTCAATATTTTCTGCCAATCATAACAATACCTCACGTATGCACGTACGCACATTGGAACTTTTTCTGGTAGGGTAACTTTGCAAAATTTTATGATCTGGTAAGGTAGCTTATTGTCCCAAATGAGTAAAATGCAAATGACTAAAACTTGTGCAATTTTTAATTTTTAATGTAAATAGTGATTGCTGTAGAAGGAGAGACATACATCACAAACTTTATCCGTGAACATTTGAATATTAATTACAACTCCCCCACATTCATCGGTTTAGTGTCCAAACTTATTACAAAACAAAACTGTAACAAAACTATTAATAGTCAACAATAATGGTGCAGTAGCGTGATAATATTCATAGTGTATTAGTAAACTGTACCGGACTGATTCGATAGGATGAAACCAGTTACCAATTTATTAGTCAATTTTTGTAGCATAGATAAGATAAACGAGAGATTTATTTGAATGGATTGTATCAGAAATAAATAAATGCTTGAACAAGATTTGGGGCAATGTAAAACTAAGTACATTTTATTGTTCTCAACCACGCGCAGAATAACCGACAAACAAAACATTTTTACAACACAAGATTTACATCATAAATGGCAATTAAATTGTATAAATCAGGGACGTCAGTAATCAATTCAATCGTAAAAATCAATGTCTATACGTAAAACACAGAATGCACACAATCTTGGCTTATCCGGGTGACAAATTCAAGTATTCACGAATTCACAACTTATAAAATTTGTCCAAACTTCTCAAAAGGTCCCATATTTCTCATCTTATTCTATAAAAACAACATTTTATTATTATTTAAAAACAAGTACATTATAATCAAAGTATTGTCTAGCTATGTATATTATATCTACATGACAAATCCATATTTAGTCATTATTTAACATTAATTATGCATTGTATTTCATTAAAATTAAATGAATAATATTTCATACACGTTGTCATACATATTATATTTTTACAAATGTTTAAATAGACATGAATAAATGAAAACAATAAAAGGATTTAAAACGTATTAACGTTGATTGAATTAACTGTTTTACCTTTAATATATTTAAATTTTTTTATTTTCCCGTAAAACTTTACCTCTATTACTGTTCCAGGACATGACGTTTAAAATTATTAAATTCCTTCTATAAGAATCATATGGAATAATTCATTTTTTCTTTTTTCTATACAAATGAAATGTCTCTACTAATTTAAATGAAAAATATTCATAAATTTTTTATCATCATTCAGGGACAAAATATTTTCAAAATATTTAAGATGAAAAGTAAAAAATAGCAACAAGATTGGTTTACGGTTAATCTTCTATTTTTATGCAAAAGTATTTGTGAACCAAAGTTAATAGTCAATTCATTAATAATTATTACCACCACATAAATACAAACACATATACCCTCTAATTTTGAATATTTGTTATCTTAACACAATACTCATAACATCGAATGTTATTATATATATTATGGTCTGTACGATGCGGTCAAGTTAAAGCTTTTGTTTCATGTAATTTACAGGAAAATTAAAATGTATTATATACACTTACAACTTAATTTATATATTCAGTAACTATATATTGTGGACATTTACAAGTATATTTGTGTAAAAACATTGTAACTAACTACATATAACTAAATAAATTAAGCAAACGAAACTACAAATATTACTTTTGAACGGGACTTACAATTTATCTGGCTACATGAAACAATCGTTTTATAAATACAGCAATTAAGCATTTGAATTCTTAAAAACTAGCAAAACATTTTAGAATTTTTGAATACAATTTTTGATTTTTACATAAACTAGTGAGCCATAAACTTTTAACAAAACTAAAGTTCAAACTTTGCTAAATGTTTTTGAAATCATTTTGTATGCAATAAACGTTCACGTTTTCAGCTCATTGAAATAGTTACACCACAACGAAATAAAAATTACATTAAAAAGCCTACAAGACAAAAGCAAATAACAATAGATAGCGATTCGATTCGTCATTTTCCGACTTTACCAATTCCCAGCATTCAAAATCTACACCTCAAAGTTCCGTAACTTGAATATTTAAATAGGTTGGCTCTGGAATATAGACCAATCGAAGTACATCAACTAAACCTTTAGAAGCTGCTCTCCGGATCACTTAATAAAGACCAGAAAAACCCAAGTATGATGTAGTTTTTTAAAATCTAATATTTAAAAAAATTCAAAAAATTCAGTGTAAAAATCTTTCAAAAATGACCAACCCTATTTTTATTGGTTAGCAACAATTAGTTGTTACCAACGTCGGGAGTGCATTCCGAGAAAAATTCGAATTTAAAAAATTGTTGGGCTACTTGTTTTCGGTAGCATCATGTGTGGAGGTTCCCTTATTCAATGTTTCCATTGAAAATCAAAGGAATAATTCCAAATCAAACCTTGGGGGCATAAATGGTCATACATAAACAGTCGCAAAATAAGAATATTTTATAGTATTCGTTTTCTATTACAAAAATGGAGTGAATTTTACTCAAAAACCACTTAAATATAATGTGAGGTTTGGGAACAGGAGAAACTGTTATATTGGTTTTTTGTAGTTTGTGTCTGTATTAGTTTCTCAATCAACCTGAAAATTGGCATATACATTACAATAACATATCCACACCTTTTTTTGTATTCAAAGCATAAAATTATGTAAATCTGACCCCGGTATGAGGTGTTGTTTTATTATAAATAGACTAATGAGAAAATCTATGACCGTAACGCCATTTCTTGAGCATAGCTGTGTAAGTTTTCTTGAAGAGTTCATGTTTGGCGTCTGAAATATGAATCATGCAAAATTGAAGTATAAAATGCAGCGTAGTTCAATTTATACGATTTTGTGATATCTATCATTATCATGCCACGTAAAGCTAGTTGGCATTGTGTGTATTATAAATTTTCTAATAAGTCACAAGGTATATAGAGTTATCAATAGTTTTAAAAACGCGCTTTGCTTCTTAAATCATAAAGATAATGTAAAGAATTTTATAAAAGTAAAATTTATATGTATACATGAGTTATTTTGTATAAATGCATGTTCTACTAACTAACATGGTATAAAATATTGCAATCAATGTCAAATATATGTGCACATTAAAGGCATCTTGAGCATATTATGAGCAAAATCCGTTTTAAAACTAAAGATGTCTTAAACAATAATTTTGACTTAACAAAAATAATATGTAGTAATAATATGTATGCACAGTCAAAAGTATAGAAACATGCTGTAATCTTTAAATTAAATTTTTTAAATATATGTTATAATAATATGTTATATAAATCGTTCGATTTTTATGTATACGCCAGTGTATTGGTTAATTCTAAGTTCCAGAAACTTTCGTTTTCGGCCACGTTTAACACATTGTTTAAAGGGCATTGGGGCGAATTCGAATTCATACCATTAATTCATTCCAAGCCATTAAGTCATCAACTTCTTGTTGAGCCCGATGAAAGTCTTCTGTTTGTGTTTTATTTTCTTCAAGTTCAAATGGATCGAATTCAAACTCATCATTTTCATTTATAGACTCATGTACAGCTTCATCGATATCCTCATTGTCAGAATTGTACTCCTTTTCCTCGTCGGGTTGGTCATCATCATCACAATCATCATCAAATATAGGAATTATGAGGGGCTGTATTATAGTCTCTTTTGTTCCTATGCTTGTCTTCAAGTCAATCTTTGTCCATCAGTCTACGCAGTACTAGCACATTTTGTAAATGCATAATAAGTTGATGTATATATAAGTATAGAACCCAATATTATTAATCACTTCCTTGCATGAGCAACGTGATTTCCCTTCAGATCTTGGCTGTAACTTGAAAGTGCATTTTGTGCCAATTCGAACACCTACTCAATATTTGGGTTAGTATTCAGCTGTGAAACAAAACAACCTACGTCTTTTCAGGTTCCCTATAATTGGATATAAAGAACCAAAAAATCATTGCTGGTTATCTTGTTTTATTAGCAATCAAGAATCATGAAAACTTCAGGTTCAAACTCATTCCCAAAAAGCAATACTAATTTTGAGATTCCGCCCCGTTCTGGACATGCGGAGTCAGACCATAAACTGCGTTTGTTTTGCTACAAAAGCGTTCCACCCTTCACTGAGAGTTTTGGAGGAAGCACTGATAGCATATGTGAAAGTAACTGTGTGACAATTAAGGATTTTAAAAATGTTTTGGAAAGGTTTGTTGATGACAAACTGGTAAAACGAAGTGTGTGGGATAAATTGCTATCTTTTTCTGTGAAGAATGATAAAAAATGTATTTTGGATGTTCTGCGGATTGCGGAGTTATCATCCAGTCATTTTGTGAGGTTTATCATTAGATGAGGTACCTGGAGCTGAAACTGTTGTGGAAGTTGGAGAGTTTGTTTAAGATTACGAGATCCGCAGATCGGGTGCCTTTGAAGATGAGGCAGTTAAAGGGCACCTTAAGGGAACAGACCGTTGATTTTGACATTAGAGGAGGAGAAGGAGGTACCGTTAATCTTTTCAGGTTTAATCGGGAACCTTATAATATCTACGAGATTCAATTAAAGTGATTCAAGTGCGTGACGCAGAATGCGATTAAAATATATATGTTTATTGAATGAAATTTTAATATTGGTTATTGTTTTAGTTTTATTTATGTAGAGTATTTACGTAGGGTTATTCCTTGAAATATGCCAGATTTTCAGTGGCTTTTTATTTTTAGAAAAACATTATCACATAAAAACCTGCATATTAATTGAAAGAAAATTCTCTTTTCTATCAGAAAAATGTCAACTTGTATTCTTTAGCACTTCTGTGAGTGATTAAGATCAGGAGACATAGGCCCACTTGAATTTTACAAGCGCTAATGTTTGTGATCAAAGCCAGTATACCCACTTACGAGGAAGACCCAAAGTTTGTTCGGTTTATATTTCCTTCATATTCATATCAAATGCATCGCCTGTGATAGAGATTCGATTTGCTGAGTTTCAGGTTTCAATGGCCACTTATAAAACTTTATGATGTCGCCATTTGAATTTATTGTTAAGTTATTTTACATGAGGAAAATTTATATTGAAAGTGGTCCTTTTTTGATTTTTTTTCAAAATTTTCATAAATATAAATTTTATTCGATAAAGCTATTATGTTCGTATATGATGACAGACGTGACCTAATATCATCACTATAAACGATCTGACTGACCCACGATCATCTTTTTTTTCTACCCGTGGTTTTTATCAAGTCAAAAAGTGACCTGTAGCGATGAAATCAGGCGAAAAAGATGGCTTTACTGCAGTATAAAACTGAATAAATCAGTTTATACAAACACAACAGTTATGCTTAAAATGAACGGTTGAAAGTTTGTTTGGCAATTGTTTAAGATTTATGTTTAGTTCAGTATAAACTTATGATATGATGAAGAATGGATAAGGCTTTCCATGTGATTTATTAATTGGAATGATCTCACCGTAAATTTTGTGATAGTTTTTCTTCCCGAATAGAGCTTTATTATTACGTTTTTATCCACCAGAAGTAAGAATGCAACTGACTCAAGAATGAGTCGAAAGTGTACCGATTCAAAGTAAGAAGGAACCGAAATTGTTAAAATAATAATATTAATACAGTGTATGTTATCATATAATATATGTGTGGTTTGACCGACTTTCAAACAACTCTCTTACCCGCACCTTCATAATTGAACAATTCATTGAAAAGTTAGAGTGAATGAAATATGTCACAACACATCCTGGTTAGGTAGGTTAATATTTACATGTACTCAAAAGTGCATCATGTTCTAAAGTTGATTGGCTAATGACCCAAACCAAGTTTCTCTTTTCGTCAGCCAACAATCCGCAATACTGCAGGATTGAATCACAATTAAGGAATGGCAGCGTTAACGGTCGGTGCTATGCTTTTTCTACCAGATAATAAACTACTGGCTATACATACGCCTCACCTGCCTATACATGCTGGTTCCGTATTTTCCGTATAGTAAAGTGTGTAAAGTCTAGTTGTTACGTTTCCGGTTTGATTATCAAATAAATTATCTTGCAAGCAAATTACAACCAATAAAAAGAAAAAAAAGTGCATAGTATTACCGTACGTCTATGGCTTTCATTTTTCCTCAAGGTGTGCCAGTAAAAAACTCACAAAGTTTTCAAACAAAAATGCAGCAAGCCAGATCGCAAAGCGATTTTTTACTGGCCAAAATTCATAGGCCACAAAACGATTTTTGGCTTTTAGCTTCTTTCACACAAAAAAATATTGTTGGGGTGCCGGCCAAATAGCGTCCAAACGCTTCAACGGATTTGATTAAAATTTGGTACATAGGCATTTTAGGTACCATGGATTTTAGGTACCTAGTAGTATTTGATTATGGCAAAATGGAGAATTTAAATAAAATGATCTCGAGACCCTATGACTTTAGAGCTGGCCCCAGAGGTCAAAGATCAAATGTATTCAGACGCTGTAGGACGCTGAGACTTGATACATTGAGGTTTCTGAAAATGGGGAAGTAAAATAAAATATAATACCTAGGTATACATGTTCGTTCATCAAGGCCTTTTTATTTCTGGGTTTTTAATCAAATAAAAATGAATTTATAATATATGCTATGAAAATATCAATAAATACTATTGAATAGTCTTACAAATTTATATTATTTACATATTTTTTACATTTTTGTGTTTCAATTGCTGTGTACAGAAAATGCAAAGCAACAGCATCTTGATGCTGCAGTTCGCATAAAGAAAATGCAACGAAAACATGGAATTTCAAAATATTTCACGTGTTCTTGTTCAGTCAAACACGATGTTACGGTCAAATGATTTACTCAGTTAATGTGTTGAAATGAAATGCAAATGCACCTTCATCATACATACATAATATATTTTAGGCTGTTTTCTTTCGCTTTGCTCTTCGACTAACTTCTCAAAGGATTTTAGAAATAAACTGTATATTATCTTGCTTTTCATTGCAACAAGCTCTTAAGCTGGTAAAAAAGATAAAAGTATTACCAAGTGAAGAATTAACACTTTGCTGAGCAAAGTTGACTTTATTTTGGTGTTTCCGCAAAAGAAATTGAAGATTGACACTGTGAGGCTAAAAACAGCACACTGAACTGATAGCATGTGGAACAAGGAACAAGAACAGATAAATCTGTTTGGTGGCACCATTATAATAGTAATAGGCCATGATCATATCATGATATCTGTTAGTGATACTTGGTCTAGAGTCTTGGCGACGTTTGTGATCGTGATGGAAAAAAAGTCAATATTTGTATCGTCGGTACCGGGAAATTTTGGGATTTTGTTGCTACAAAGCGGGAGAAAAAGAAAAGAGAAAGAAAATGAATAAAAAAAGAGAAAATGTAGTTTAATGTTTTATACATCGTTACAAAACGCGGAAAATATGCAAATAATGATCCTACCACATGATACCGGAAAGAAAAAGTTTTTGTGACCACGCTTGTAATGGAATGGTTTCCAAATGAATGCGCCCTTTCCACTTTTTCACAGCCTGTGTGGAACTCATTCGTTCACTATATAACCTTTTTTATTCAATCAACTCAGAAATGAAATATACGACACTTTCAAATCGCAGCTAAAGGAGTACTTTCCGGAGGACGAAATTTCAAAAGCCTTCGACATCTTGCACATTAGCAAGTTTGACAAGAAACTTATTGCCGCACGAACGTACGGAGTAGAAGAAGTTACCTTACTTTTAGATCGGTTTCGTTAACCCAAACCTCAAACCGTTCAATAATTGGAAGAGTTCATGTACGCTTTTATCAATACGGCAAAATATACCGAATTGGCGACTGCAACTCCAAAAGTAGTGTGGCCAAGTGTTTTGCAAGATGCTTTTATCCCAATGAGAAACAACTTTCGCAAACTTGTTCGAATTTTAATCGTTTTCCCACCTGGCAAGGCAAGCGTGGAGAGGTCATTTAGTATTTTGAAGCATATAAAAAATCCCCGCAGAACAAGACTTACCGCATTACAATGTGAAGACCTTATGCGTGTGGCATTGAATGGACTAGACAATTTGGACCACAAATCACTACAAGAATGGATTGTCGCCTGAAAGAGCCGCAAACTGGTGCCGCACCAAACCGTAAGCGTTCGAGTCCAGATAGTGTGGATTGTCAAGCAGACATAGCACCATAACAGGCACTTACAAGTGGTCAGTCAGTCTTACAGCAGGAAGAAGCTACAAGAGAGCAAGTCTAGATGAAAAACACTGAGGATGAGGCTGAAATTGAACTCGGTAGGCATGACTGACTACTACGTACTTAATCTAGCTGAAATGTTCTAGCTCACCAGAATCAAAATTTGGACATCCTGATATTAGACGAACATGAGGTTGAAAACGCGCCAAAAAAGGACTAGCTTGACCGGCCCGGCATCTTCAATGCACCAATTTAAATATTAATTGAGGTAAAGTTATTACTTAGTTTCATTACACTTGAGAACATTCTTCTTCAACACCACCAAGATCCGTGACACTATAAAATCTTCGAAATATTCTATTATTAATTGCAGTGTCGTTCTTGCAGAGCAGAAACTGGCAGTGGCGTATAGGATTCGCATCAAAACACTACTTTCTCCAATATACTATATATAAACAATATAAAACACGCATGCATACAAAACTAAAAGCAACCAACTTATATATGAATCAATCTTAAATATAAGAATGTTAGCAACCACCTTAATATAAATACTTTCACTTTAAACACCAAATTAAAAAATACCATATCACAATATTAGTATTTAGCAGAAATCAGGAAATGTTAGAGTTAGGCTACATATCAACAAACTTGTCAATTTCTTTGGCATTAGCAGTAATTATTATTTTAGCAGGTTGTAAGTGACGATAATAAATGGTAGAAAGTATTTAAGCTCTTTCCAAATAAAAAAAAACAGTGAGGCAAAATCTGTAGTATATAAATATTGACACGATTATTATTATTTGAAACTATTATTCATTCTTCTCAAAGCTCAACAGTCAATTGTAAGTTGTTGTAACAGCATTTTGTTTTGTGAATAGTGAATTGTCTAAATTTTGTCGATTGTAAGATGTAGTGACTGAAATAAGCTGATAGTCGTTTCATTAACAAAAATTATAAATTGCAAATACGATCAAACAACTATATAATCAAATTATAATAAATTAGTAAAAGTCAATAAAAAACACTCAAGAAGCAAAGCACAAATAATGTTAGAAAAAGTTTGTTTATTTGTCAAGTTCTTAAAAAGTAAGAAAATAAAACAAATTTACAAATTAAAGAAACTAAACCTGCCCCTTTCCATCCTTCTTCTTCTTCTACCCATCTCCTTCCTCCGTCTCGCGCCAAACTACCGCCATGATCGGTCCTATGGTTGACTTCACTGCTTCACCCCATTTCCAATATTTGAAAAGTTTTAGGCAAGACTCGCCCAAAACATTAATCACAAACATTGTAAAACGCAAAAAAAACATACAGTGCATTTAGCTAATGTAATGCATATTATTGACGCAATAAAACAAAATCGATTTAGTAATTTGGTTGCCAACAAATTTTACTCTATATATATCTACACTTGGAGATACTTGCAAATACAAATTGCCCCCATATAAAAAATTTTATTCCAGGTCATCGAGTCCGGTAAGGGCAAAAATTATTTTTGCTTATTATTGTGGCAAAATTATCGAGTAACAGTTATTTTGTAAAAAGAAAATTAAGTAAAAAGCACCCTAGTTCTACTCTCATAGGGTTAAGCCCAGAAGCACCAGCCCAGCAGCCGGCAAGCGTTGCGACATGCGACGGGCTCCACATCTTCCACGCTTTCGCAAAATGCGTATGTGAAGGAGATGACTTGCCTCTCCGCACAAACGTCATCAGGCGTAAACCCTGCTTCGGCAGCAACGGCGCCAGAACTGAAGGCCGGCGAGTACTGCCTGGCCAACGCACACGCTGCACCTACCAAAAAAAATTTTTAAGCTGTCATTTAATTACCCACAAACAACAAAATTCACAACTAAAATTCACAAATTAAATATATTATATTCTTTAAAAAGTACCCCATTTTACTTTAATTCCATCCATCCTTCAAATTGACTCTGACTTCAGTGGATTCCCGGTTAATTACAATGATAAACTTTTATTATTGTTACACAAAATATTTCTTTATGCACTTCTCAGTTTTCAAAAACAAATACAGATTATAACACTATCATTGTTTTTTATCATCTTTTATCACATTTTTGGAGAAAATAATCATTGAAGACAAAGGGGGCCTCATTTCTCGTGTTGACAATGAGTATAATGTAATATGACGGGAAAATCATTTAGTGGAAAAAAATCTTTGCTTTTATTCACATTTACACCATCATTCTATTTTCTATTCATATAATTTTTTAAATATAAATATAAATAAATATTTTTAAAAACATACCAGCTACTCCAACAGCAACTGCACCTAGCCACTCCTTTACCAGCCAATCGTCGTCCAGTTCTTCTTTAGGTAACATAGGTAACATCAAAACATATCGCAATGGTTATTCGATGCTAGCTTATAACTTTATTATTATTAAAATACTTTATAAAAAAGCTACTGCACACCTTTGGGCATCGCAAAACGATGCCCAATGGTGGCCCGGAGGTTTTTTTGCAAAGGCGGGTGGTAATGATGGATGGCGGGTAATGGGTCCTCTGCGTAACACTATTACGTTCTTCTGCAATAAAGGATCGTCACTGATTTGCTAGCATTTAAAATGTGGCTGCAATTGAGAGTATTTGGGTAAACCAAGCCTTTTTGGTTTTCTTCTAATAAGGACGTTATTCTATAAACACGATAATGCTTATTGTAAATGTTGAATGTACTGCTATTATACTGCGTTAAGGACACGAGCAATAAGCTACAATAGATTCAAGAAGAACCTATTTCGTAGAGTTATTGCATTGGTACTCATATGTTGATATCAGAAAAAAATTTAGGTACAACTTAGAACGTTCATCACATGCAACGAAATCTTCCAATTTGGACAAGGAAAATCAATCCCCTATAATTATTTAATTGATAATTAGCCAATCAAGCAACATTGGTGGCTTTTAGATTTGCTAATGCTTCTCATTATATCTCTAAAATTAAGAAATGAACTAATTTTTGAATGTATGAATGAATAATCACAACTTTGTTCCAATTATTTGTTCTTAAAAACAAAATAAAATAAAACTTATAGTTCAGTTTCAGCCACAATGCTGCTATAATGACCAATAAATAATCAAACTTTAATAAACCCGGTAAGAATATGTATATTATCCAAATGTTTGTCTTATTTGACACTTTTTTAAACTAAAATCTAACCTCCTTTGCGAAAATTAATACAGACGCAAGCTTGCAAAGGCTGATAAAATTTGTTGCTTTCCGTATATTTTTCACTGACTGCGGTAAACATAAATTTATGTGTTCAGATTGTTCCTAAATCCCTTCAAACAATCTTTGCTGTTGAGAATCAAACAATAAAACAATATTTTAATTAAGAAATTATTTTCTGTGTCTAATTGCTCTTAACATGCATCGTTAATGCGCACGCAGGCAAAGTATATTAAATAATTTTGATTCATTGCATTTTTTGTTGTGGAGGGCAAGACGCTTGCATTTACATGTATATTTATTCGTACATAGACAGCTTTACTTGATTGCATACACTGCTTTATTAATTGCGTGAACTTTTACTCATTCTTTTAATCATATGCAAAAATATATTTTTCCGTCGTAGCCCCTTAAACCGAGAAACTAACTTGACAGTTAGTTAACTCATCATTAACATCATCAACAACATATTTTTTGGAAAGAATGAAATCTAGCTCAAACTGGACAAGGATTATAGCAAATTAAGAAAGCCACAAAATGCTGTAAAAATTAGAGAAGCCCGAAGAACAAAAATGAAGGCACATGGCCCATCCTAGTAAGCCACAGCCAAATGCTAGCAAAGCAAACAGTTCATGAAAATGAACTGTTTGCTTGACCGGTTATAAAAATAAACATTAAATTTTAAGTACCGTGGGCAAAAGCATCCGTTGTCAACCACAAGAAGACAAATTAAAGCTCTCTCCCTCTTGTTCTCAAGAGTACAGTTACTAATAATAATTTATTAAGACAATAAGACATTGTGGTTGTCATATCCTCAGTTACTTACAAAAATATCCATGTAAGCGTAAAACTTTTGTATATTATTGGGCTCTAATTAATCATTATATTTTCTTCATGTATTTGTATATACAAGCTTGCTGAACATCCAACGAGCTCATTTGCGTCTGAGTTCCACAATCTCGAGCACACACTCAATAAACTTATCATTTCGTATATATTTTCTCCAGTGTTTCTCATTACATTTTTTATTGCATCTTCATGCATTTTTCATCAAAATAAGGGCTTAGTCCTGCCCAAACCTACCTGCTTGATAAAATCATCTCGATAATCTTCATCATCAATTTTTGAACCACCGGACTAGTAAGCAGACTCACTGCTCGACTCGCTATTGCTAACTAGCTCATACAGATCAACAGGTTGATGTGCCATAACATCATCTTCCTGATTCATGCGGAAAAAAGACCAACAAAACAACAATCTGGTAGAGTCTTTAATCATGCAATGATGGTGCCAGAATTGAGATACAAATTCCTCCTTCTGTTCATCCTCAAGCCTAAATCAATTACATTGACTTGAAAGCTCAGAATGCTTTGAATCAATATCCTCATATTGTCTGAAATGTTGTTCATTTTAATAACCGATTGCAAGATTGCAATGCAAGATTGTCCATTCAATAACCCATCGTTTTTCAACGTTTTTAGCTACATTCCTGAAACTGAACCTCAACCTTCATCATTATTTTGATCATCTTCAAATCTTAAAATAAAGAATCTGAAATGAAAGTGATTGAACCAAGTGAAGAATTGATCTGCAAGAAGTAAATATGATTCGCGCAAAAGGCGTGCTTCTTCCCCATTAGAAAATATATCCCAGAAAAGACAACAATTTACTGATTTTGGTATGCTTTTGCTGTCTTTAGATCCGAACGTAATGCCTACACCTAACGCGTAGATTCAACCAAATGACTCATTAGTTGTAGAAAGCGAGTTTAATGAATTCTTTCGTCCTACACCTCCATCGCGGACATCTATTCTAGAAGACGTTGAAGAAAATGATGCACAACAGGACTCAGTAACTGTACTCCCTCGTGCTGTTAATCCTGACATCATCGCTCCAGAAGACATCAGGAACATCGTTAGCGACGTCGACACTGAGGATGAGTTGGATGCTATTCGTCCCATTCCGGATCAAGTTGGCGGAAAAAATAACAAGAAGACTGCTGTGGACAGCAACAACATAAGCATCAACAATGTTGATAAACAATCAGATCCCGACACGCATGATGATGACATATTAAGGCATGTAAATGACATATATTCTTCACGTGAGCGCAAGTGTAAATTTTGTGCAGTAGATCAGTCTAAGACAGAAGTGGATTATAATAGCATACTACAGATGTTAATACATCTCTTTATAAAGCTCATATTGTTCAAATTGAGGCTGGGGAAGGTATTGATGATTTTTTTGACGTTTTTAATATAATTAAATGATGAGAAAAAGTATATTGATTGGACACATTTAGATGCATTTACTTAATTCATTAAAAATCCTATTTTGTAAAACTCAAAAAAATTTACAACACACCGCTTACTCGCAAAGGTTGTGACGTGCATCAATTCAGAGTTAAATTTGCAATAATAGTTTATATCAAAAAGGAAAAGAGCCATCCCTACAGCATACAAAAGCTACACCAATGTATCAAGTAAAGCATCGTATCGATGTAAATGAAGCCATACCACTAATTGCATCCAATATCTCTCAACGTAATGATGAAAAAACTGTGAATGTTTCAGGGCTTACTTCTTTAAAAGTTATAGATTCACTTTTATTATATATCGAAAAAAGGCTATGTTTATTTGATATTAGGGGTGAATCCCAAAACTGTTTTGCTCATGCAATTTTATTTTACTTTGAAAGTAGAAAAGCCAAACTAAAAGATATTTTAAGGAAAAAAACATTACAATAGAGATTGAGTGATATGAAAAACACGACGCATTTTGATGACTTATTGCCACGGAATAAATTCAAGAAGGACAACTTATAAGAAGGACGAATTGTACGATAGTGAGGATTATAGGTACGATGGGTGTAAGTGTCACGATTGACTTTAGAAAAAGCGATTTTCCGATGGATGTAAATCAGTTAAAAATATTTCAAACCCGCAACCCAAATATAGGCTTCAACGTATTATGTTATGATGATTACAAAGATTATAGACAACGAAACAAGTCTAGTAATTAACGAGTTAAAAAAACTTTTAAATCAAGGAAATTTGTGGAAGATTCGTGTTCTGAAAATTTTGAAATTTTATTAAGCTTATGACCATTTTTTAAACAAGAACTTTAGTTAAACAATAGAAAAACCATTTATTTGTAGTAAATATTTTGCAGGAAAATTTTTTTTCTTTCCCTGAAACTCGGTTCATTGTTATCTGAGCTTTGTGATTTATCTTTTCGGACTAATATTAGAAATTCATAAGCTCTTAAAAAATATAAGAACCATTGATGTGGGTATAATAGTTACGGTACAGATACTACATTCATGAGCAGTGATTACCATTAAAAGGGGAAAACTACGGTTAAATGTAGGTACTAACTTGTCCGTAAGTTTACACTTAATCACAAAACTAATTTGATATTCAGAATTTACGTACGTTTTTTTGTAAACACTTATGTATAACTAATAATATAGATTTATTTTTGCTATCCATGCAATACGTTTTCTGCGATGAGTATTCGCAACATTTTCAAGTGATGAGCAGGCCGGCAGGCAACACACAGAAAATAGATGTGTGTCTTTTTTGTTATCATATTCATTGCTTTGCTTTTTGCTCGCTACTTACGGGGTGGAATAACCAGAGAGATCCCTAGCTTAACAGGTTTATTATCTTTACTGTGTAAAAAAGAGTCGTTTTGCATTAAAAAATGAGCGTTCATTTCTAAAAAGTTATTAAAAAATTCGATTAATAGCCTTGGTTTTTTTTCTTTGTCCAGGACATTTGAACAATTGTCTTGTAATTTTATACCTAACTTTATGGTGTTTTAATTCAGTACGATCAACTTTTATAACGTAAATTGATAAAACTTCGCTGAAATTTGCCAAAACGATGGAAAAAAATTAAATTTAATGCTATATTTTGAAATAAACTCCATTTGTTGCAAAGGAGGACAATACATGCGACAGTAAGTTTTACTTATTGACCACAAATTATACAATCCAAGTAGTTTTGACAACGAAAATCGATAAAATTGTGACTCACTTCAGTTGACACTATTCGAAATGCCAACTT